>VXBL01003725.1:548206-568453 GCA_013400195.1 Aramus guarauna
TCTCCCCGGAGCCTTCTTTTCTCTAGGCTGGACAACCCCAACTGTCTCAGCCTGTCTTCATAGGAGAGGTGTTCCATCCCTCTGATGACTTTTGTGGCCCTCCTCTGGACTCACTCCAAAAGGTCCCTGTCCTTCTTATTTTGGGGCCCCAGCGCTGGACATAGTAACTCCAGCTGGGGTCTCACCAGAGCTGAGTAGAGGGGGAGAATCACCTGTCTTGACCTGCTGGTCACACTTCTTTTGGTGCAGCCCAGGATACAGTTGGCTTCTGGGCTGCAAGTGCACATTGCCAGCTCATGTCCAGTTTTTCATCCACCAGTACCCCCAAGTCTTTCTCAGCAGGGCTGCTCTCAATCCTTTCATCTCCCAGCCTGTATTTGATACTAGGGGTTGCCTTGACCCAGTTGTAGGACCTTGCACTTGACCTTGTTGAACCTCATGAGGTTCACATGGGCCCACTTTTGGAGCTTGCCCAGGTTCCTCTGGATGGCACCCTATCCCTCAGGCATGTCAACCACACCCCTCAGCTTGGTGTTGTCTGCAAATTTGCTGAGGGTGCACTTGATCCCACTGTCTACTTTGTTGATGAAGATATTAAACAGTACTGGTCCCAGTAGGGACCCCCGAGGGACACCACTCACCACTGATTTACATCTAGACATTAAACTGTTGACTACTACTCTCTGGATGAGATCCTCCAGCCAATTCATTACCCATCAAACAGTCCACCCATCAAACCCATATCTCTCCAAATTAGAGAGAAGGATATTGTGGTGGGACCGTGTCAAAGGCCTTACAGAAATCCAGATAGATGACATCCATAGCTCTTCCCTTGTCCTCTGATGTAGTCACTCCTTCACAGAAGGTCCTAGGTCGGTCAGGCAAGACTTGCCCTTGGTGAAGTCATGCTAGCTGTCTCAAGTCACTTCCCTGTCCTCCACGTGCCTCCATTTAGTCAACTAAATGTAATTAGTAGAGTTAACTAACGATGAAGTCACTGATTGTCTTTTGATTTATGGAGGTGATCCAGCTAGTCTTAGATTTTTGGGGAAAATTCACAAAAAATTTGTGGCCAGATTTAAAGAAGGATTTAGGAACCATCTTTTGGTTATACCAAATGATACTATTAGCACTGCTTGGAGCATGCTTTGATGAGGGACAGGTGGTGCCTGCTGACTGGTTATTAAAGCTTTGTGCCTGCATGTTATTGGATTCCCTAATAGAAACCAAAAGCCACAACCAAGAGGTAGGAAGGGAGTGGGTTGAAGTCTCACACTAATGAGACTTCAAATGAAAACTCACCATGGCAGCAATAACAGGGCTTGCAGGTGTGAGGTCATGAGAATAACAGCAAGAGAATAGCGGCATGAGCACAACAACAGAGGGAACACTGGCACAGCAGCAGAGGTGAAAGGCTTCAGAGCTGCAAGTGAAAGGCAAGCTACAGAACCGCAAATAGATGACCCTTACCATTATAAAAGCTAAGATGCCTAAGGCTCTGTGAAAGAAAGTCAGTTTTAGGTTTTAAGGATATCTCTTCATTGTGAATGCTTGTTACCTCTGAGCAGCCAAAATACACTTGACTGACCAGCATTTGAGGACTAAGTACCATTTAAATTACTTTCTCTGTTCTCATTTGCCTAAGTACATATCCCATAGTTATTTGAGATTTTTGAGGTTTTTTTTTCTCCCAGCTGTTGTGAACTTGCCTGTCAGCAGGGAAAATATTTGGAAAGGCATTGAAAGTATATCAAAATTTCAAGGGTATTTTGCATGCTCTTTTACTCCAGAGCAGGTAGATAACAGTTAAAGTTAAAAATATACAAAAAAGACCCACTCTCTAATCTTTGTGGTGAACTCAAAACAGAATTTAGATAGGATTTAGGCATCTAAGTCCAAGAGCCTGAATTCACAGACCCTGCCTAACAGCTTAAGTGCCTGAGAGCTTGTTTCTCAGTTTTCACCAGTAAAAGTTGCTTTTTCAAATAGTTTGATTTTAAGAAACAGACATGTTGGCTCAGGGATCCTATTTTCAATTTGGAGTTGAGAACATGTTATACTGATGAGCTTCCTTTTGAGAGGAGGGAAGCCCTCACAGGGTTCTAAGTGCATTACTTTGACACTTCTTAGTAGAATGTGTGATGAAACCTACACATTCAGCAGCAGACTCAGAACCTGAACACTGGACTTGTAAGGAGTCAGTCACAAAAACAAGACAAACATTTGATTATTCACAGCCCGCAATCTGTTGCCCGCAGGCATAGAAGGACAGAATGGGACTAGGTGGCTTCTATAGATACTTTGCTTTTCAGTGAATCCATTAGTGTTCAGATCACTAAAATGTAGACAATAACCCTTCTGTCATTCTGTTGTTTGGGTGAAAGAATCACCAGTGACAGGCTGTAGTTTGCAATTTATAAATTCAGAACTTTTGAGATACAGTTTCAAGCATCTCGCTCTTTGCAATCAGCACATACAGAGGAATGTAGCTCAATCCCAAAGTTGTATTTGTGTGCAAACATTCGTGGTTCTCAGTTCAAAGAAACAACAGAACCTCTTTGCAGGGTCCAAAAAAATCTGAACTGCCGCATAATCATATCTATCAAAATGGTTGTGCTACTTGTTTAGTAAAGGAAGATTATCTTTTGAGGAGTTCTGAACTAGCAACTACATTTGTTTTGAGGATATTATCATCTGAACGTCTTCCTTGGAAAAATTTTCCAGACCTACAGAAGGAAATCAGATGTGGACAGCAACTGTGTTAAAAATATTTATGTAAAACGGTTAGTCTGTCTACAGTTGATGTCAGGACTGATGTGGGAGCTGTGAAATTTCCAGGCTGAAGTTATGCTGTTTAAGCAGAGATAGACAGTAACTTAGGAATAATTTAATATTCTTTATTTTAATAGGGGCCTTATTTTCAGATTTAAAATATTTTTTTTTTTACCTTCCATATCATTGCCAAGTGTCTCATCTCATTTTGTCATTTTCATCCTAAAAAACATTTTCACACTGTGCCTGCCCCTTTTACTCAATCAGAATTGCACAAGGAAAAAAATGTTTAGGAGAGTTTATGGAAGGAAAAGATGAGTAGGAAATTAAGTTCCAAAGGATGTGAAGGATATAGGTTCATAGGTGGAAGTTATTATGGGAAATGGATCCTTTGCAGGATCAAAATGCAGAGGGGTAAAAACTGTGAAACCTTGTGCATTAGAGGAAAGGAAGCAGCTCACTATCAGATTTGGAAGTGTACCAGCTGGACTGAAAACCAAGCAAGGACATCAGCGTTACCTGCCATGTCTCCTTTGCCTGAGTAGTTCCAGAACTCCATTGGATCAAACATCGTTTCTGTTGAAAAAGTTGTAATTGTTTCCCTCCGGAGACTGAATCCCTTAAGACCAGAGTGTCACACTACTAAAAGGGCGGTGGGGATTTTTCCTTTCTCTGACCCTTCAGCTGCCTTAATACTCTAGTATCTAATTAGAATCTGTAATCTGATAAATATCAAGAATATCAACAGGTATTTTCATCTTTTACTAGCCATCTTCCCTGGCTACTTTCCTCAGTCGCTTTAGCTTAATTTGAGCTGTGATTTTGGAGCAAGTCCTGGCTTCTGTTTCCGCCTAGTATAGTTGGTGGCTATGTCTTTATTTATGTTACCAAGATCCATTACACACCTATGGTAACAGGAGATTGTCTGTGTTCAGAGGACCACAGGCAAAATAAAAGCTTTGTTATTTTTTTCCCTTTGAACTTTAACAGTGCACTCCCTTTGAGAAGACCCCATTGTCTTGTATCCTTTAGAGAAAGAAGTGATGGCACGAAACATCTCTGATGCATCATTGCCATTTTAGTTAACAACTTTTTCATCCTTTGTGCTCTACCTCCAAATAATTAACTTATTTTTACACTTGATTTGTGTGAATTTTACATTCTACAGCATCTGGAATGTATCATTACCTTGATTGAAGAGGCTTTCACCTCTTCTGTTTTCCTCAAAATTCTTGTTTTTAAGGATTGTTTTACTCATGTTTCCTGCCTGTATCAGGGGATGTCATGTGTGATTGGATCCTTTTCTGATCAATTTAATATCAACTTCTTTGGCATGACTTTTAAGTATCTTAAAATATGCCATCTAGATCCTCTAAGCAAGGAGGTGCTCCAGGCGCTGGAGCAGAGATCCCCCTGCAGCCCGTGGACGACCCCACGCCGGAGCAGGTGAAGACACCTGAAGGAGGCTGTGACCCCATGGGAAGCCCATACTGGAGCAAGCTCCTGGCAGGCCTTGGTACCCCATGGGGGACCCATGCTGGAGCAGTCTGCTCCTGAAGGTCTGCACCCCGTGGGAGAGACCCATGCTGGAGCAGTTCATGAAGGACTGTAGCCCGTGGGAAGGACTCACGTTGGAGAAGTTAATGAAGGACTGTCTCCCGTGAGAGGGACTCCATGCTGGAGCAGGGGAATGATGAGAGGAGTCCTCACCCTTGAGGAGGAAGGAGCAGCAGAGACAATGTGTGATCAACTGACCGTAACCCCCATTCTTCGTCCCCCTGTGCCGCTGAGGGGGGAAGAGGTTGAAACCGGGAGTGAAGATAAGCCTGGGAAGATGGGAGGGTTGGGGGGAGGTGTTGTAAGATTTGATTTTATTTCTCATTCCTCTACTCTGTTTTGCTTGATAATAAATTAGATGAATTTTTCTTTAAGTTCATTCTGTTTTCCCCATGATGATAATTAGTGAGTGATCTCTCCCTGTCCTTATCTCAACCCACAATCCTTTCGTTATACCTTTTCTCCCCAACTAGTGAAGGATGGGGAGTGATAGAGTGTCTCTGGTGGGTACGTGGCCTCCAGACAGGGTCAACCCACCACAAAATAGCAAACCCATGTGAAAATATTTTTGAGCATTTTGATGTAGTATAAACCGGGCAGGATAATTTACAAAATAATCTCTCGAGGTGCATAAGCAAAACTTATTAATCATAACCATAGCAGACTACAAAACTCCAGTACAAATATTTGCACTTCTGTCACAGCCACTTATCTGATCTGTGCCAAATGCTGACAGATTTTAAAGACAATCACATTAAGTATTAATCAAGCTTGAAAGATGCAGCTGAGTAACAGCATACTAAAGAGACATCCATCTCCGAAGTGAACTGCACACTCCAAATACTCAGCCTCCTATTGCCCTGAAAAATGTTTAAAATCTATTTCAATCCCATGCTGTTTCCTTGAATCTTCTTCGCATTTCTTTCTGATTTATTTTCCCAAAGCTTCAAGTATCCCCCCGCCCCGTGAAATGATTAAATACACAGAACAGGGCTTCTGTCTCAATGGTTTCACTTCACTTAATAAGAACAGGAGCAGAATACACCAGCCAGATATGTTTTATTTAAACATTTCTTTACCTCTGTGTACAACATTGATCACATTTCCACCTACACTTTCTCCCATGATAGCATACATCTTTTTTCTTGTTGTGCTTCCATCACCTCTCTTCTCCATTCTTAACTTTGTGGTTTTTTTCCATAGCATCTATTAGACTGGGGACACCTTTATGTAAGCTCTGCTGCTACATAAACTCTTCCAGTCCCTGTTTAATATTTTTCTACGAAGCCTTCCCACATTATTTCCAGTGATTTCACCCCGAATCATGTTGTGTCTGTAATATTGCCTGGCTTTCTTCTTCTCTAGGACCAGTGCTGTTTGCGAAGCAATCAGCAGGTGCTACTTTATTCCATTACCAGCTGTATTATCTCAATTACCGCGTCTGATCTGCTCTATCGGTTTGTTACCCAAGATTGCACTAGTGGCAGCCTTCTGTGCTGCTCCCTCGGGCTCTGTCTGGGCCTGTATCCCACAAAGATCAGTTGCCAGTATCCATCCTGACAGACTTTGGCCGGCTTGAATGCTTTCCTGGTGCAGGATGGCTCTTCTGCTCTGCAAATGCTGAGGCCTGAGTGCACTGAATGCTTTTTGCCATCACTTCCCCACAGCTGACTGAACGTCCAGATGCTATTTCCTTTGAGAGATCATAATCATTGAAAGATATGGCACAGGCCGCTAGTTAGGGGTTTTTGTGTGTGTAGGTGGAGTAGAATTTAGTCAGGAGACAAAATGTATTATAAAGCTTGATCATGGAAAGAGCTTAAATTTGCTGCTGTTCTAAAAGCACCTTTCCTCGGTCTGAGCTTCATGTAGTCTGTAGGCAATGAACAGGTCCTCGGTGTTTCCAGAGAACACTTCCTTGGCCACACAGGGCACAAGGCAGGGAATTCGTTCTGTGTTTTTGCCCATCATGAAATACTCTGAAACAACACATTTGGAGCAGACCCAGTCATTCCCTAGCAGGGCTCTATAGAAAGGAAGAAATATACAACATCCAGAGTGGCCTCTCCAGTCAAATCCTCTAGAGAAGCTCCTGGTTTAACCATGCAAACATGCCAATAGCATTTTCTTGTAAACCTATACCCAAGCTGATCAATAAGGAGAAACTCTACATCTTCCTGGCCTGGCCTGGAAATCAAGATGTGAACGCTGTCAGCGCAAGCATCTCGTTCAGGGTGGGATGTGGACAGAGGTATGTTCCTGAGATACTCCAAGACAGCCTGTTTCTGGCTCATCCAGCTTTCTAGATGTACTACGGGTCCTGGTCCAAAAAAGCCCTCCTTTGCTATGAAAGATTGGCCTAGCTGACTAATTGAATCGCAGGCAGAAGGTAAGCCAGATTTTGCTTCTGAAATATTACTGGGCTATCCTTGGGTGATTCAATCTGCTCTGATTTGTATTTGTGCACATACCAGACTCTGGCCTGAACGTAAGATTTCCTCTATATGAGTCCGTGCTCCATCTTGTCACGCAGCAAGGTGTTGACCTTGCAAACGTCATGGGGTGAGAGCACAGAGGGAGGAGCAGATGGGCAGAGAATGGATGGGATTGAGCGCTGTGGAGGAAGAGCCATGTGTCAGAAGAAATGATTCCTAGCCAAAGACTGGCTCTTGTTTGTATTTTTTCTACCTATGCGCCTGTGTGTCTGTACAGATCTTCTGATGTCTGTTCAAAAACGCGCAGCTGGCTGGTAACCTTTCCAGGTGGTGGAAGAGGGGAGCCAAATGTGTAGACAGTGTAATCAGGGGTTGCCTAAGGAAAAAATGGCATCAGATGCAAGCCGGTGTGCTGCAGGGAGAGCATGGGTGCTACAGCTCTGCTGGCAAGCTGATCTGGTTGACTTACATTTGTGGGTTGTACAGTGACATGTGCATGTGGAAATTGTTGGGCATGTTGTGCAGCGATGTTGGTGAAAGTCTGGTGGAACAGATTAACTGAACTGAGACTGTGCTGTATGGGCCACTTCTGAAAGTGGATTATTCAGACTGCCCTGTAATTAGAGGCTTGGCCAAATCTGAGATTCTGGACTTCTGGCTCTGATATATACCTCTACTGGGACTACATGAAGAGTAAAGTATTGTATAAAGTGAAAAACACTACCTGTCCCACTGATTTCAGTAGGATTACTGTGCAATTAAATTATGTCTGGGCATAGGAAGTAAACCCTTTGTTATATACTTATCACACTTCTTAGAAATCCTTAAAGTAATATATGAGCAGTGAAAGGTACACAATTCTTACTTCTATACTATGCAGAGGGCCAGTGGTTAAGAATTATAGTGCCTGGGAAAGAAAAGAAAGATTGGACTATCTAATTTAAAAATCTGCAACAGTATCTTGGACATTGGAGGCCAAAGTTAGGAATAGGTGCACTGTTTTCTCACACGAAGTATGTGTTATGAGAACATGAAGAGGCCAGTGCTCATTCCAGGTGGGTTGCTGTGCGCGTGCACTTAGTCATCCTGAAGCTGTCCTTCTCTTGCATGTGCTCCTGTATTTCAATGGTGCCATTTTGCTGTTGGGGTGAATGTATGTATATCCCAGGGACAAAATACCAATATTTGTTATCTAATGAGCTGGTTGTACCACCAGGTTCAGTATGGTTGAACGCTTTCCACCATAACGCTTACTTTTAATTAATGATCACTGTAGTTCAGACTGAAAGCTTTCATTTTAGTCTCTATCTCAGACTGCTGTGTGTTCTATAAAGTCGGAGTGGACAATGTTGCAATTATTTTTAAAAGCAAGACTTGTTGGGAAGAGCCAGTTTACTTGTGGAAACGCTTTTCAGAAAGACTTGCTCAAATCTGTCTGGTTTTCTGTGCTTTCTCCAAGACTGCCTATTCATGCACTGTTGTGTTGTCCATTTTTCATAGTTGATTCAGAGAGGATAACAGCCTAATAAACCTGACGCCCAGTGGAATTGCGCAAAAAGTGGTCTCTTCAGACCTCTGTTCTGGTTCTAGTAAGAATCAGTATTACTTTCTAGCAGAATATTATCTGTCTACACTAGAAACATACCTGCATTGTAAAGCCAGCAAAACTGTATTTTTTCTTAAACCAGAGTTGAGTTATAATAGGCTTGTTCTGGAATCATAATCCACAGGAAACATTTTCTACTGCTGGTTCATATGAAAAAACATAAAGGCAGTATTTAAATCACTGAAAGCCAAGGGGAGATTCTTTAAAGTAGGAATTTTGCTAGTTTGTTTTAACAGAATTAAGGAGCTTTTAAATTTTAAATTTTACTTCAGTCTTTCCCAAGAGAGAAAATGTGAAAAGTTAGTCTAAGAATAAATAGATTTAAAAAAAATAATCAAAGCAGATGTCACCACTTTTCTTCTCATACACTCTCTGGGAGAGTGATCAGTATTTGCTTTAATTACCACCACCAAAGTAATTACTCCATTTGACAAGGTCAATTAAAAATAATTTAATAACACTGTCCCCTATTAGAGTGGGGAAATTGCACATGTAACAGAATCTTTAAAGGATTCACCAGTGTTTCTCAGTCGTTCGGGTGGTAGGTCCTAATTATAGTCCAGTCTACAAATTTGTCAGCTCTAATGTATTTGATAGGTAAATCAATATAGAGAGAAAAAGTTAAAGACTGAATCTTAGGTACTTGAAGCTCATTTGCATAATTTTTGCATCTGCTCCTAAATCCAAATTTTTTAAATCCAAAAATTCTTGTTTAGCTGTTGCCTAAGCCTATGAAACCTACAGTTCTTCAGGAGCTTTTCCATGAAGACTGAAAGTTCTCCAGGGACTTGGAGCTGTGCTTGTGTGCATGCTAAGAGCATGCAGTCTGAGCACCTTTTTTTTTTTTTTTTTTTTTTTTTTGGTAAGTCTTGCTGAGATCTGAAAAATGAAGCAGAGAAAGAATGTATCTGCAGTGGACCCAATGCAACAGGTGTGATCTACTGCCTCAGCTTTAGGAGGGAGTCTAAAGTGCCCTACCTGATGTACTAAAAGCTGTTCATGGGGCTGAAGGCAGGCTGCACTCCTCCTCCTCCTCTTCCTTAAGTCATGCCTTGGGGCAGAGCTTCGTCTTCGTCTTAAGATTATGGGGAGTGGAAGGAGAGCACAAGAGGATGTGTGCTCAGCCTGGTCGCTAACTTGCTCGCTCACATGAGATGGGTAGGAGCGTTGGGTTCTTACTGCAGAGCTTGTTTCTGTATTTTATTATTAGCCAGGAAGTGCATAAATATGTAAATAGTCCTTGGGCAGTGAACCTGAACACTCACCTCCCTGGAATGTATCCCAGCTATTGGTCTCCAGCGCTATGAATTCCTGATACAGTAATCTTGACTTCTGTTACGCTTTGTGACACCTTCCCAAAGGAGGGTTGCAGGCACTACCACCATGAGTAGCTGAGTCTGCTAATCAATTGTCGCATCAGGAGATAGGGCATGTGGATTTTAACCTCCTCTAAAGAAAAAAATCTGCACCTGCCAACTCCTGCTGAGTGCCAGGCTGTTAAATGAAGTGCAGCTGCCATCTCCTCCTTCATTTGATAGATTTCAGAAGATAGCAAGCCATGGTTACAAAATGTAGTTGCCATGAGTATGATCTTATCGATGTACAACAGCTGTACTGGGAACATTTACTGTAATTAGGCAGAGAAACACCTGGTTTCCTTTTTCTTAATTGGCCATGGCTGTATGCTAGACAGCAAGCTGATCTGTGTGCAAAATACCAGCAAGGCTAATGCCGAGCCAGACAAAGAGGTTGCCACTATCTGTGCTCATCACTACCCACTCTTGCTCATGGCAATTACTTAATCTAGTTGCCTACAACCTGTTTGCTTCTCAACCTACTTCTGTGAAAATGGCCCTGATTAATTTATACACTTCTAATTGTGAAGGTTTACCATGGCCCCCTTTGCTTTGCCAGAACTAGGTTAAGGCGCAACCACCCACACATGTCTGAGAAGCCACAGGCATTTAGATTCCTCTAGTATTAAGTGACAGCTGATCAGAAGTTTTCACTAGTGGATTTTTGAACATAAGCACCCAAAATCTCTAAGTCTAGCCTTACAATTTAAGCATATAATGGGTTTCATAGCTTTTTAAAATCTAAGTAAAGATGTGGCTAATTACTTAACTGTTCCAACAGTCGGGAAATGACTAGGCACTGCATTTGTAGCTTACAAATGGGGATGAGAAGAACATTGCTTTAATCTACTGATTCTAAAATGCTAAATGCAAAGAAACAATGTGCACTCAAACTGATGAACACTTCAGCAGGCTAAATGGATGCATATTACAGTACGCAGACATTGCAGGGACCTCTGACATCAGGGCTACACACTAAAGCTGAATTTCCACTGCCTGCATCTTATCTGCATACAATTATGATACTTTCTTGCCTTGGTCTGTCTTTCTCCATTTAAATCTTGCTGTTCAGGAGCCTTCATATTAAGGTGCTGCAACTTAGAATAAGATGCTTCTTAAACTTACTTAAGCATCTCTGTGTTATTGACTTCAGATAAACGCATTCTCTCCCTCCTCCTAAAGTAAAAATTGAACATAGTATTCAATTGAAGGAAGGACATTTGCCATTTAGTTTCATTAGGGTGATTTGGCTCAAGAGGAGACATCCAATGAAAAGCAATTGTCTCAATTATGTGCCACAACCTTGAAAATGAAAGGAATGTGCTTTTAACGTGACTGGTTTTTCTCTGTCTGAACTACTATTCTCATTCTTAATTTAAATAGCATTTCCTTAAAACTTTTTATTAGCAACGTAATCCAATTACCTGCTATGCTACAAAACATCTGCACAAGGGGGGGCTGTTACACATGAACTAAGGTTCCTCATGGAGCCTCTCCTGGACAAATCTGTTATAATAAATTCCACAAATGGACAGCAGATGTCAGCTCTCCAGCTCTGATTAAAAGAAGATTCTTAAAATTCTGTCTCACTTCAGAGATTTCCTACAGTTTTATTAGTGCTTTCCTGAACCAATCATTTCATTTTGTTTCCCTGAGTATCATCAGTATGAAAATTCATAATGGTGAGATATCAGCTATGGGTGTTATTTGTTTATAAACAAGGAACAGCTGTTCTAGGAGACAGCTACCAACAATAGAGATATGCACAATATGCAGAAGAAAAAATACAGGAACAGAAGCATAGTAGCAGGACAGGCATAAAAGAGGGCACACATTAGGACTAAAAAGTTTGGGTGCTATTCCAGTAGGTCATTAGCTGACTGATAAGATCCATATCACTCTTCCTTGCTTTGCTTTCTATAAAGAGGGAATAGTGATATTTACTTGGGTTTGCAGAGCTTTTCATAATCTACTTGTAAATGCTTAAGACTTAAATTTTTTTTAGCGGACATACACCTTCTGATGAATCATAAACACATGTTAAAGAACCAGAAAAATGCAACCAAATAGGAACACATTTTATCATGTGCAGATCAAAGCAGCTGTCTTCCTCTTCCCTTCCTCCCTTCACACACCCTCCCATTCCTCAAAAAAGAAAGAAGTCACATATAATCTTCAATCCAGGCTTGTCTCTATTTCAGTAATCATCAAGAAGTTCTGCAGCTCCAGGAACTTGACCTTTTCCAGGAAAAGCATCTGGAAATTCATCTTTCCTCCCTGCAATAAACAGGGCAAGTAGGATAAGAAGACAAAAGGCTTCCCCACCATACAATAAAAAGATCCCTTAAGGAAAACAATGGGAATCTGTGGGAAGCATTTAAAGTTACGCTGATCAAAATAGTCACCTTTTAGTGAGGGAGAAAATTTGTGCTTTGATTGTTAGGCAGAGTTAGATTAGGAAGTATCATGACTGCCATATTTGATCGTCCATAATATTCACCTGGAACTCTGATGACAAGTATCTGTTGTACCACAGAAGTACTGTTCAAGAAAGCAATGAAGCTTACTCAACAATCACTTCCAGTCAACGGTTACCACATTGGCCTTAACATTCTCAGTAAAGACAAGTGTTTTGATCCTCAGTCCTCCGTAGACTGCTTTTAAGATAACTTCTGCAAGAACATATAGTGAGTGACACAGCCAGGAACAGAGCTTTGAAATCCTGGTTTGCAGTCTCTTGGTGGAACCATTGTATCCTATACATATATACTCCATATATAGAAGTCTTTTGCTGAGCTGATGAAGTTAAGGGAACTGTATACAGGCTTATTTCTATAGGGGATTGTGTTGTTTATGTGTATGAGTGTTGTGTAGCAGAGAAATGTTGCTTCATATAATTGGTTGTAGAAG
Organism: Aramus guarauna; assembly: GCA_013400195.1. NCBI lineage: Eukaryota > Metazoa > Chordata > Aves > Gruiformes > Aramidae > Aramus > Aramus guarauna. The sequence continues at coordinate 560,842 of VXBL01003725.1, forward strand.
TAAACAAATCCCCTGAAGTTTGTGCTCTTTCTGTCTAAATCCAAACTGAATAGAGTTTAGGAAATGATAATTATGTCCCCTTTCAGTCATGCCTTAATCCTTCCTTTAACAAGTGAGCAATTACAACATCACAGTGGAATCCTGTGGCAGTAATACATGGTGTTGACATTAGCCAAAGAGTATGGCTAACGAACACTGTCACTGGCTACTCTTTAAAGACTTTGTGTGCATTAATTGGATGTTTGTACAAACAACAATCTGAAATTTTTCATAAGCAAAGCTATTAAATTTCTATAGTCTAGTTATCAACAGATAGGGACAGAGGGAAGTAGTGTGAATTTAAGAAGACCTAGCCTCACTCTCTCTCTTTCTCTCCTCTCTGAAAAAAATCCTCTAACCAACCCACAGAACAGGAAATAACCCGATGAAATGAATTTGAATTAAGGACTACAATGTGTCCTCATTTTAATCAAGGCAATCAAGTTAAAATCAAATTAACAAAGAGCAAAACTAGACCCCAAATGTTCTTTGAGTACTTTTTTAATTAACTCCATTCTCATTATTTTTTTGCAGCTGCTTCTGTACCTTCAGGTTCTGGGTAGAACTGGAGGCAAAGAACTGAAAGAATAGCTCTTCTTATGTAAGACACAGCGATCTTGCGCATTTTTCTCTGCTAGGATTTACAGTTTCCATGCTGATGGGGGATAAAGGGAGACAGAGGAGAGGAGGGTTGAATACCTCTTTAAAATTTGACATGCTTTTTGGAGTTCAACACTTTATGACCCAGTCATAAATCTGTGTAGAAAGTTCATGTGAAAGGTTCATGTTTTTCCAGTATTTCTTTTTTCATTTTTAAATGGTTCTGACCACAGTATAACTATTCAGTGTGAGAATTACAGGACAAGTTTGAACTCTTAATTGGCAAGTAATATAGAGAGGTCAGATGTCCTTATATTCTTTGGGATTTTTTTGGCCTTTGAGGCTGCCTAGAAAGAGTACATCACTGAGAATTTATTTTCAAAGCTTCCCATCATTCTGAAGATCTGCAGAGAATCTAATATTTTATTTTATGCTTTGAGTGAATGTTAGGGAGAAGTACTTCTAGTTAAAACAGTTTACTCATTTTTCATTTTAATTATCAGCTTGAATAATTTTCATTATTTCTAGTATAAATTTCTGTATTTCCATCTTTGGAGAAATTAAAAACCCAGCTGGACAACATCCTGCTCTAGTATACCCTGCTTTGCATGGAAGTAGGCTGGAGTAGATGACCTCCAGAGCTGATCATTCTATGGTTCTCACTGAAGCTCTTTTTAAATGCTGTTCTTGACATTAGCCTGGAAATCTGCTTATGGGTAGGGTACACAAGCACTAATGATGTTATTTATTCATTTATTCAAAATCCCTTATATCATTTGCCCTAACTTGGGCAGGTTCACCACAAGATAATAGGACAGATTTTCCATAAAAGCAAGACTGAGATTTGCAGAAGTTAGGTTGGAAGTTCTCTGTGTTTAAATGGCTGCAGGTCTGTAATTATTCTGTTACAGAATATTGTGCTCTAACCCCATCCCTTCCTGCCCTGGTCCAGTCACACAGTGTTTGTAAAGGCTGTATTTCCTAATCACCCATACTGTCTTTGGCTCAGCAAGGAGACCTCTTATAATTTAGTCTTTCCCGTGGTGCATAGGTGGAATCTCAATCTACCAGGAATGCATAAAAGATGTATTGGCCAAATGTCTTGGCCAAGGATGCTCCAGTGCTTTGCGGATGTGGCCAGCACATGAGTCTGGAGTGATCTCAGTGTGGTCATACTTAGAAACAAAGCTAACAGAGCAGTGTAGGTGTGACCTACGGTTGTTGCAGTCAAGAGGTAAAACAACCCCATGCAACAGTACAGGCTTGGGGAAGAGTGGCTGGAAAGCTCCATGGCAGAGAAAGACCTGGGGGTACTGGTTGACAGCCGGCTGAATATGAGCCANGTGTAGGTGTGACCTACGGTTGTTGCAGTCAAGAGGTAAAACAGTAGCTCGTACATTCTGTTCCAGCAAAATTGGATTCTGGACACTAGTATCATAGGAGATACACAAATGCTTCCCTTTATATATGGTCAGTGGTCCGTTGACTGCAACGAGACTAGTAGGGGTAGGCAGATTTAAACTCAGGTGGAATTAATGACTAAGACATTAGATATAATGCTTTCTTGATGAATAATCCATTTACTAGACAGTCTTTGGAATAATAAATTGAATATTTTCCAATGATGATACTGCCTTACTGTGTATTTACAGTTTTTCTAAAAGGTTGTCCTCATTGTTCCATTTTTAAAGGCAAAAGAATTCAGACATGGAAATTGGCTTGCTTGAGATAGAAAATAAAGGAGAGAAATTTGTTTTCTAATGCACTTACACAAGTGCTATACGTCTCAGGCTAGGGTTAAAAGCTACCACTGATCAATGCTCAATATTTATTTACTAGAGAGATTAAATAAAAGCGTAGCTTCTCCTCACTTCCCGGACATAATTTTAATTATTTCCATCTCACATTCTAAGCAGTGAATTTTTAAAAGTCTTATATTTAAATAAGAATAAGCACTGCATATTTTGGAACAGTATGAACTGTTATGATCAATAAATAAAGTTTCCTTAAAAAATATTAGGATAATTTAAGCTGTGGAGTTACTGTAGTATGTTTGTAATGTGTGACTTTGCCATCCATCAACCGAATGGGGAGGGGTAGCACAGAGGAATACATTAGTGCTGCTGAGAGAGGTGCTGTGTACATACTAGGTGTTAGTATTCCTGAATTCAAATCCTGGAAGGAGGTGTTCATCTCCTCCTATTATTGCCCAAGAAATCAGAAAAATGAGCAGCAAAATCAACAGACACCCTTTGATAAGTGATAAAAGTCTTTTATATCTAGGTCATGGTAGAAATAATTTTAAACTGAATGTTCATATTTAATATAAAAATACATAATATATTCACACAACTATTTCATTGTCCCTTGGGACAAGGTATAGGATATATGGTGTTGCTGTTCTCATTTCATCCGTGCTGAAAAGCTCAAGTGCCTCTTTTCTCTAAAATGTTTGTGTGAAGGAGCGTATTTGAATCTGCTTAAGATTAACTTGAAACATGGATGTATTTAATATTGTAGCTCCCACTCCCTCCCCTCTGCCATCCCATTGTTAACAGAAAAAAGCAGTTAACATATTGGCAATGTTCCACATCCCTGTGTTGCAGGAGTGAATTTGAATGTAGGGAGGGAACATTTGAACGGAAAAGCAGAATTCAAGGTAAAATTATACTATACCTTGTAGCTGATGGTCTGTTATAAACAAGAGACTTTGTGGTATCCAAACACCTCTTGAATCTGATTTTTTTCGCTGATTTTTGGAAGTAATATTTTACTGAATAAACTTTTTAACAATATATTTGTGGTCTGCATGCAGTAACTCTGGAGGTGCAGGTGTCTGGGGATACCTCTGTTTAATCCAATCATCCTAGAATGCTATGTCAGTTTTCTACCCAGGATTCAAGCCAAAAATAAAAGCTGATATTCTTCAAAAGATTGTCAGCCTTGCAAGTTGAAGTGGTACTGCATATAAGATGTGTTTTGTGTTCTACTCCTTCGCTTTGCCAGCCTTTTAGATGACAAATGTGCTGTGTGTAGTTACTGAAAAATAAAACCTAAAAAACCCTCAAAACTAGTCAGATCATTTCCTTCTTGGTTTACATTTAAGCAAGTATTGCAGAGTAATGGAATTTTCTTATTTAGAAACCAGTTGGTCCTGTTGCACAGGCACTTGCAGTTGGAGTGTTTGTTTAAAAATAATAAAAACCCCTATTGGATTCCTTCCCATAGGGTAATGTTCTCATAGGGAACTGAAACTTGTGAACGGGATGGCCAGTCATCGTCCAAAGGGCAATGGGAGTTTCTGTTGGAAGGGTTTCTTGCAACAGCATCTTCATCTGGATTCGATGAGACTCTCTGTTGTTTTAGTATATTCTTATATCCAGCTGACACATGGTCCTGTGTGGGCATTCCAATGCATACCTCATTCATTGCTATTATTGTTTTTAATTATGTACAGAATTTTTTCTATCTTAGTTACATACAAAAGACAGGTTTGCATCTGTAGGAACAATTTCTACTGATATTTACAAGTACCTTCAAGTACAGTTTGGTCAGTTCTGCAACCGGGCTTTCCTAGGGGAGTAGGCAAGAGAACCATGTAGGGAAATGATGTACTAAGTGCATACAGTTTCAGTTCTGATACCAAACTACACTAAAATTATAATTCAAACTTTCTACTATAACAGACTTAACTCAAATTCTGTGGGTTCGGCTATGCTGGAAGTCTATCTTATTCCTCTTTAACAGGGTTTCTGCTGCATAGGAGCTATGTTTAGATCTGTCATTAAGGCAAGTCCAGAAGCCATCAATTCAATGTAACCTGCATCAGACCTGCTACACTGGATCTCCATATCCCCAGAAAGTCCTGGATGCATTGAGCTTACAGCTCAATCCTGTATAACACTCACTGTGAATCTCATGCACGGACAGAGTGTTTGTCTGACTTCATGTACAAAACAGATTTGCTTCTCACACGTATGGTGACTATTTGTTGGGAAGTAACACCAGAAATTCAGGTGATGATTTAAAATATATATTACTAGCAAAAGCGGTATTCTGTTGATCAATAGTGCCAGAGTTAGCAGGTCTACATACTTGTGGTTGTTAGCTTGGTCCGTTAAATGCAGTAGTCACTGTGTTAAATGTAGTAGTAAAGACTATATTCCATCCTCATACAATCCTTTGAAAAGAGGCTAAGTCCTTTGGCTTCCTGCTGAATTTAAGTCTACCCTCAGCAGGAAACAGCTTCCTTTGGGCTGATCTTCCTCATTTGGAGGTCATTTGGAGAGCTCCTATCTAAACTCCTTACCCTGGCTGTTCTCCCACTGTGTGCTCCACAAGCGCTCCCTCAGCACTTGGACACATAGCCTTTTAATATGACAAAATGTTCATTATTTCACTGTTAGGGTAACATATTCCTTTTTCCTTCCTGCTGGTTATTCCCCTTGGTGTTGCTGGTAATGGTGGCCCCACTGCTGTGATATACTACATAACATATTAAAGTGACTTTTGTCATTCATATTTTGTTTTCTGCATTGGTTGTGTTTTAAGGAACCTTTGTCCCATGACTGCTGAGTAACTCAATTACAGATGGGCCTAGATAGACTTCTTTTGTTTAAGAAAGTGGGACATAATAATGAAGTCTATCTGACTGTCTTTAAGAGGGTCAAATAGACCCTATTCTAGAATAAGTTGGTTAGTGCCTACTAGTGTTAAGTAGTCTGTGCACTCAGAGTAAGCAGTCTCATATATGGTGTCAGTCCCATTGGCATCCTAATTACAGGACTGTAGCCTTGTCTTAGTAAAAACATTAGATAATAACTGTATTTGATGTGGCCTATCTGATGGGATCTACGCTGTGGCCATCAGGTATTTTTCCATCCATAGTCACTTAATTTTACTTTGAGTTCAATGTCTTATTTAACTCCACTCAACATCATGTTTCTTCAACATGAGTGGAAACAGCAGTTTTGTTACTGGTAAGACAGAAACATGAATGGTAACACAGCGAGTAATAGCTGACATACCTACACCTTCTGTCTGAAAAATTATTACATTTTAAAGTGAAATAAAGGGCAGCTTTTGCTGGAAGAAAGCATTTTGCTGAAGAACTATGGAGATTGGTAGGGCATAAAGACATCTTTTCGTATTCCTTTTAGGAGTTTTAAAATGGAGGCATTTCTTAACAAAGAGCAGTTTGGAGGAGAGCAGTATTTCTGCCTCCTAGAAAAATCCTCTGCACTGGCCCCATCCAGCCCCTCTCCAGTCGTGCACTTGTCCCTCTGTGACATTAGTTCTCAACCTCATTCATTTGTTGCCATTTTTCTTTCTGCTTACTTCACCTTATCCTATCCCACTTTAATTTTAAAACATACACAAATGTTTCTAAATCTTTCTCTCCATTCTTTTTTTTTTAAATATATCTGTTACTTGTCTTAACTAATGTCTACCTCCCTATATTTCCTTACCAGCTATGACTGTCTGAGAAACACAATTTTTTTCACGTGTCCTCTGTGAAGGACTGCAGCTCTACTACCCCTCTTGGTTTATATTCTGGATATAGGGAAAGGGATGAGTGATATTATTCAGCCTTGTAATACATGCATTCATCCAAGAAGGAGGAGAGGGAATAGAGTCTTTGAAGCCCATCCCAGGAGCATAAGAGTTTGTAAGAATTCAGGTACACAGAATATTTATTAGATATAACAGTCAAGTCACGTTCCTCCTTTTTAAATGCAAGGATAAACTTTTATTAGGAATTTGGACCATGTTTTCAGTATATCAAGAAGAGAGGAATTTTTTTCCCCATTATTCCAAGTATCCCACTGTCCTGATTGTGTTCTCAGTAATCATGGAACAGTTGGAAAACAATCCCATTAAAGAAAAAAAAAGTAAAAAACCCAAACCTGAACAAAACCAAAACCAAACAATTTCTTATTCCCACATGGGGTATAAATGCAACTTCCCTGTCTGGTTTCTCGATTGTAGTAACCTCCTCAGGCTAAAGTGAAGGACTTCTTGCTGAGGCACTAGGATTGAAGAGAAAAGCCCCTTCCCTTACAGATACAGAACTCTTTCCTGGGCTGCATGCAACAGAGAAAATCTTGCTATAAGGCCAGACGTTGCCGATTAGACTGTAGGAGGACAATTACTTGGCAAATGTTTTCTGTATAGCAAATTCAAGCTTTATCAAAATCTATTGTATTGTTTGTCCTCCTTCACCTTGAGATCTAGGATAACAGTCGATATATTAGGAAAAACAGCAGATGCGTGATTTGTACAGGTAATGAGTCTGCTTTTCTGTCTACAGCTGATGGTGTTAAGATAAGGTCCATGGTGTCTTAGTGCTAAGTCAGTGAAAAGTTCTTGAACCTTTTAAAACAGCACCAAGCTATCTCATCAGATATGCCAGGCAGAAATTTAACTGTTCTGTGCTGCTGAACACCCCTAACAACAATAAAAAATAATACCCCCCCCCATCAAAACCACAAACAAACAAAACCCCCAAAAACCAATCCTGTAGAAGTTGATCCAGCATCAAGAAGATTTAACGGAAGAATCTTATCCCAGGAGACAAATTGCCAAGATACAGAGTATCGATTCATAATTTTCCTAGCAAAATTAGTGAACTGTGCTGATTTGGTATTGGCTTCACATACTGTTTCTCTGTGTTTATATTCCCCAGAATCAGGGCCATATTGAATGGCTATGAAGAGACTGTGCTCTTGTTCACTGGGGCTTAAAAATTTAGGGAAAAAAGCATGAGGTAACTCCAGGCTGGCTGCCTATTCTCTCATATACAGGATTGTGAACCCTGGGACCTGCTGGTAAAACTTGGTGTGTTTGCAAAAGTATGGAGCAAGTTTGATTCCTTTTCCACAGTGATAATACCCATCCAGTGCAATGCATTTTTGTGTTTAAATTAAGCTCAAGTAATTAAACTGAATATATTCACACACAAAAAAAAAAAAAA
>VXBL01003725.1:572656-645403 GCA_013400195.1 Aramus guarauna
AAAAAAAAAGGCAGCCAGGAGAGTCCTGTAAAATATCTGTGAAGACCCTGACAAGAAGGAATTTGCAGGCCTGCAAAGAGGACAGGAAGCTGCTCCTATTACTTATTCCACAACCTCAAGTGCTTGAGGTCTGTGTGGTGGCTCTGACAAGTCCAACCCCAGACATGTCAGCTGATGTTACAGGTAGCATTTTCTATTTTTCAACTTACTTAAAGAATGCAAGATATTAGAGATACTTCAGACTTTTTAAAGTTTTTGTAGTTTACAACTGAAACTTGATTTTCCCCTTTGTTACCTATCTTCCTTGGCATAAGATCTCCATATATGTTAGTCTACTGTATGAATTGTGCTCACTTAGCAAATAAATACTCAATATTTTTTTTTATTCTCTTATTCAGTGTGTGCTACAGGCCTTATATACTAAATGCTATTCAACCCCCTGCTGTGAAGACAGTCATAGATTTTTTCCCCTCTGTAATCATTACAAACGTATCTAAGTGCGTCATAAATGGTAACGCATTTAGTATCATAATGTGAAGAGTTTCCATTATTACTTCCAATTGACTGATGGAGAGCCCGTTCACAGAGATTAAGGTTAAGAGTGTCACATACTTGTAGGTGTCCACTATGATGCATCTGTGATCTAGTTTTTAAGAGGTCTCTGCATTTTATACCCTATTATATGTTCAAAGCACAATTCAATTCCAACTGGAAATGCTCAGCTATTGCGCTGAGCAGACCTGGAATCGCAAGGCAGACACTCAAAAAATGCCGGAAAGAACATGTAGTAAGTGTTCAGCTGTGAAAGGCTCCGTTTGAGTGACTTGCCTGATAGTGCCCAAGCATTCTGTATCCGAGACAGGGGAAGATCCTGGGTTTCTAGGAAAGTACTCAGTTGGCCTAAACTTGAAATTGCTCTTTCTCCTCCTGCAATCTCATCTTTTTTATTGAACTTTTTCTAATCTATGTTTCTCCCTTCCTATGTTCCTCTTCTCCATTAAGCATTCTTGCTTTTCAGCAAGGGGCCTTCTTTTCAGGTCCTATCACATGTAGCAAAATGTGACTTTCACTGTATTTGAGACTCTGAGTAAATAAAGTGAACTATTAATAAGATTTGTTAATGTCAGTGGTAGTGTAGGAGACTGAAATTTTTAAGATAAAACAGAATTATGGTACTAATAGTCTTGGAAAAGCTGCAAGAAATTATAAATATAATGAAATGGAAAACATTGCTCAGAATCTCAGTTTTCAAATTCTGAAGTAAAAGGAAACACCGTTAGGTGAGAGAGACACCTAAAATGAGAGTTGTCAATTGCGTCAATGGCTTGTCAGTTCAACTCTCATTAACATTGGGGAAATGCCATAAGGGAGTTTTATTTTTATGCTTCCAGAGAACAGCAAGAATAAAAATCTGTAAATGTTTCATGGTACATCCTCAGATAAATGCGTATTAGCTCTCCTCCCATATAATATTAATATTTGGAAATCATGAGAAAGAAAATGACAGCTTAAGGAGGCTGGGGAAGTTATGTGATGGGCTAGTACCCAATTTTTTGTTCCCTGTCTTCCTCCCCTCCTCCTCCTGTTCTTCCTCCTTCTCCTCCTCCCTCCCTTACGATGGCTTTAAAAATACTCTTCAATTCTGATATACAAAGAGTATAAAGACCCTGTGTCATGGTCGAAATCTTCCCTCATGACCAAAGAGGAGACCCACGTGGGCCCTGAAATATTTTATATAAATAAAAATGTATGTGTTTACACAATAATTGCTGTGTGTATATGTTGCACAATAAATTATTGACTTATATGTAAAACTACAAATTTATTAAGGGAAATCTTGACCGTCTAACCAAAGAATCATTGTTAGTTCATTATTACAGAAAAAAACCTAGGTGGAATAATACAGTTAAAATTGTTATATGCACACTTATTTTTTACCCCTTTTTTCCTGCTGTTATGCTCACCCTTCCTCTCCTCCTTTGAGTCCTAACATCAGCAGTTTCATTCTGATGTGTAATGGATAATGCCATGGTGAGTCACCAATATGTGGAGTCCTTTACTGGGAGACAGATGATGTTCATGTTTGTTTTCTTCTTCCTCTGCCCAGGATCTGCTAGGGGTCATTTTTGTTTGTTAACACTCTTTTACACTTTTGCTTAACACTTCATTGTTCTGCAGCTCCACAATGGATCTGAATTTACTACATATGCTGCACTTTATGTGGGTTAGATATATTTCTTCTTTTTGTTAGCCCTAACACCAGTTTTGTCCATCTTTAGGTCTGCATTTCTTTAACTTCTGTAAGAATTGGTGAGTTGTTTATAGCTGTGTAGTCTCCAGTGCCAAGCCTGTTGCTGTTGCAGCTAAATGAAGTGAAGCAAAGCTGCAGGCAGATCTGAAAGAGTTCAGGCAAACCAAGTCTAAAAATCTCTAGTCCTGTAAACTTACAAAGCCTGTCATCTTCCAAGGACTGTTATTATCAATGGCAATATCATAATGCAGGACTACAAAGTAACATTAGATTGCTGAGACTGATATTACTGGACTAGACTGGTAAGGTAATTAACCCTGACCAAAGGGATAGCTAGTGTATCCATTACTAATACTCAAGGGCTGAGATTAACCAGTAGCACTTCATTTTTACACCTAAAACATCTGTGATACAGGTTTCCATATCCTTAGTTTATAACGTTCTCAACAAAGTAAAAAGGATTACACTACATTTTAGAGTAGGAATTACCATTGTGAATCAGGCCTGTCATCCATGGCCAACAGCCAGTACCACGTGCTTCAGGGAGAAGCGCAAGAAACCCCAAGGTGGGCAATTGTGGAATAACTTGCCCACATGGAAGTCTTCTTCCTAATTCTCAGCAGTTAGCAATTTGCTTGTTTTCTAATGCATGAAGGCTTATCTATAAAGGTTTTTTTCTTACTACCTGATACAACTGTGACTGTCTTAATTTTTCATAGAAATGTGAAGTCCTACTTAGAGTCCTAAGGTTTTGGCATCAGTGATTTCTTGTGGCAGTGAGTTCTGTAGCTTAATTGCGCAGTGTGATAGATCTAAAATGTTTTATTAAGTTCATTTTATTTGGCACTTGCTGCATTTCAATTTCACTGAATGTACCATTGCTCTTCTTTAATTAGCAGAGTAACTTTCCATATTCTTCAGTCACCCACGGATTTTTTTGAAAAATATGTAGGGAAGCTTAGGCTCTGTATTTAAGCATCAAACTGAAAAGCATTTTTTCCCCAGTGGGAAATCTGGTTTCTCAGTACTTTTGAAATACCTTCTAGTTATTTAGGTGTATGAAGATTAGGCAGTCTGATTTTTGGTACTGATTTTTTAAAAATCTTGATGAAGATATATGGATTTCCATTTACTCAGTTGAATTTTCATTGACTTTTGGTATTCTTCTGTCTGCTATATCAGTCCCTGGTTGGCCAGTCTAGTAGAAACAATGCTTTTGTCTAGGGCCAATTCTCCAAATAAGCTGGGAGTTGGGGAGCTCCTTATCTCTATCTACTAGAGTGTTCATGTGGATGCTGTTGCACTGTAGATTATTTTCTTCTCCTTTCGGATCATATGGAAACATAATGAATCATCAGCAGCCAGCTCCTCTGTCTGTGCAGGTTTGTTGCTGAAATTAAAAGACTACGCATTCCAAGTCAAAACTTTCAGAGCTTCCCTTTTTTCCACAAGATTTAGTTCCTGTTATTTACATTTTTGAAACAAAACTGATTTCTAAGCTGTTTGTCTGCTACTGAAACCCATTTCAATGAAAGACAGTGATTTTATATCAGTGGTATAGAACCCATATGCTATGACAGTCTCTGTCTTAAGTCACTTGCCTGGATTTACAGTGTTTGCTGATGAGTGCGGAAAACTGAGGCAAGGATTGCCTGTGACTTGTTAAAATTCAGTTAAAGAAGCAGGGACAATATTGAGTGTGGCAGTTCTCCATTGAATTCAGACCCATATTTTCTGCTTTTTCTGCTCTCTACAGTATGAAATAATGTTTCTGCTGTGTTTTGGATCATCACTTTGTTTAAGGATTTATTTTAAAAGTTGGTTTTTCATGTGCTTTTTGAATAATACACAGACATGTTTTTATTCTAGTCCATTTCTTGAGCAGCTGGTTTAGAACAGCTTCCTTTTCCTTAAGCAATGCATTCTTTGTTAATTTATGCAATTTGGACAGTGGTAAATGGTACTGAGAGGACAGGGGAGAAGAGCAACCCATTAGACAAACCTACCTTCTTGCTACAGTGTTTATGTTCTCCTTAATGTCTTTAGAAAGTAATTTTATCCAGTCTTGTTTTAAGTGTATCCATGGACAGAACTTCCCCTGAGACATTTTGATGCAGTATGACATAGGTCATTTCAAACCTGTATTCTTGAAATTTAGATTGAATTTCCTTTTCTGTTTGGATCCTACTGCTCATAGTTGTCTCTTTAAAAATTGTGCTAAATAATTGTGTTCAGACTGGAGAGGAGAAGGCTGCAATGACGCTTTATTGCAGCCTTTCAGTACATAAACGGGGTCGTAAGAAAGACAGACTTCTTACCAAGGTTTGTAGTGACAGGACAAGAGGCAACAGTTTTAAATTGAAAGAGGGTAGATTTAGATTGACATAAGGAAGAAAATTTTTATGAAGATGGCAGTGAGGCACTGGAACAGGTTGCCCAGAGAGGTTGTGGATGCCCCATCCCTGGAAGTGTCCAAGGCCAGGTTGGATGGGGCTTTGGGCAACCTGGTCTAGTGGAGGGTGTCCCTGCAGGGAAGTTGGACTAGGCGATCTTTAAAGGTACCTTCCAACCCAAACCAAATCTATGATTCTATGTTTTCACTTAATGTCAGTAGTGCCACATTTTGCCTTGTTAAAAAGAAGCTATTAGTTATTTTGGATAAACTAAAGTAAGTAAATTAGTTAACCTGAACTGTCAGTCTAAAGCTGGAGAATGGGAAGGGATGAGGACTTCACTTTTCTTAAGCTTATTAATTTCACTTAAAATGCATAAACAATTAGGGCTTTTGCCTGCAGAAACATGTGCACCAGGCCATATGTAGCTTGGTACTAAAACTTTTTTCCCCAGAATACTTCCCTCAGGTTGGCCTTGATGAAAGTAGAAGGCTGAGAAGAAAGAGAATGTAAGGAGAAGGTTATGGGAAAAGCACAATGGGATTCTCAAATGTTTGTTTAATTTTGGCTGAATGGGGTCTTACCACTAAGTTTAGGGTATTTTCTACAGTGGAAAAGATCTTTTCTGTCAGAACAGCAGTTTCTGCCCCAAAAGTCTGCATCCTCTGTTCTTGGACGGTTTTAAATATCACTGACCCTGCTTTGAGCAGAAGTTTGTACCAGATGGCCTCCTAAGATTTCTTCCAGCCTGAATTATTCCCTGACATGGGACAGTATTCAGCAACTATTGGTCATTCAGAAATAAAAGGTATGACATGAAATTGAAGGAGCAAAAAAATCTCTTTCCATTCTCAGCAAATCCCAAATTACTTTCTATCCTAGGAAGGAGTATTTCCGACAAATCCCCAGCAACTAGTAACCTGACAACAATTTGTGACATTGCAAAATTACACAGTGTCATGTAAAGATGGAGAGAAAGAAAAGTGGAGGGCTGCTGCTGCTGATGTGACGGCCAGCAGGAGAAAAATGGATCATGTATGACTTCTCTATTCTTTGTAGTATGCAGCCTTTTCCCCACTGAATGTATTTTGAAATCTAAAAGCTAGTTGCAAGCTGTTTAATTTTCTGAACATAAGGGGTGTTACAGAGATAAATGGATTCAAATAGTTCAGCAAACCTTAAAAGAAAGCAGACCAGAAAAGGGAGCATTAGATGAAAAGACACCTCTGTTTAAAAAGACGAGCAACTCTGTTTAAAAATCATCTTAAAAAAAAACCAACAATACTTTTGAAACCTATCCCTTATGAGAAGGACTCTGTAATTAAAACCCTGAATTTTGCATTTCACATTTGGAAGATTCTAATAACAAGGAAGCAGTAAAAGTGTTGTTAATTTTTTTTTCTTTGGCTGAATGTAGTTTTGTGTCACATCATACGCCCAAATCCTATTCCTGAATTCTTTATATCATCAAACTGTCGATGGTTGAAAAAGCTGAGGAAGATATATTGCTTTAATGGTAACCTTGAGTAGACTGTAAGAGTGAAAGTACTTGAGAGGATTATATACATGAGACTTCAAGCCTTATTTTGTAGGCTCAGGGCATTCGGAGCATTGGGTTATATTCATCTGTTAGGAATTAACTCCCATACTGCTGTTGACTTGCAGTTTTGTTATAGCTAAGATTGTGGAAAATATCCATTCTGCTCAGTGCCTTACTGTAAGTGTACTGGTGTTGAGCTAAGGGATACTAATGGATCAGAGGGGTTTGAGTGCTTCACTACTTGGCAATACATCTGGTAACAATCCAAATTTTCACCTGCGTCTATCAGTCAGCCCAGGTTTGCCACAGTGGGACAGATTTCCTGTCAGATCCATCATTCAGATGTTGGATCATCACCACATAAATCACCTGGGTAAATCAGATCAAGCCAGAATCAATTTCATTGTGCCCATTAAAGACAGATATCATCTCATAAAATACATAACATGTCAAAGCTGACATAATGTTCACTGAGAAAAGAGTATAGCCCATCCATTTACTAAATGGAATAAATCAGAAGAGGGAAAAGAGAATTAAATAGGCATCCCTGCTCTTTAACGGAGCAAAGGTGACTTGAATGTTAGACCGTAGGTATAGAAGAGCTCCGCTGCCCTGCCCTGGTGATCCTTTGCTCCCATACAAACCTTTTCTGACAGCTGACAGCATCATCAAGTTACAACAGTTGAGCATCCCTTAGTCATGGCTCTTGAGTTACGAGTTCAGCTCCAGCTACTGAGCATTTCACAGGCACAGTCTAACTACCTAACTTACTACTGGCAGGATTGAGTACATGACATTACAGGCACTTACAGCATAATGTGTGCACCTACACTTAAACTTGCCCAGTCATCACCTCACTTTGGAGGCACTTAAGCTTTCCATTACTAAAATCACTCCAAATGAAATTTGTCTCATTTGAAGGACTGTAGCAAATCTAGGCTTTTGTCCAGAAATTGAATGGCAGGCAATAGCAAGGGTTTTGGTTTTTTGCTCGTGTATGTATGGTTTGAAGTAAATGAACTTCTGGAAACAGGCTGGATACTGACCTCTCTTCTAAAGTTGGTGTCTTAGCAATTAGACTATAATCATGATCTTTCCTCTAGCACACATGCTCTCTCTCTCTCTCTGGGCCCTAGCTCTGATTTCTTCAAGGTAATGCAGTTGTAACTGAAGGGATAGAAGAAACATCTGAAAAGTTTACTTCTCATCGTTGGCAGCTTCCTGCTTGGGCTGCTTTGTCTCCTCATTGCAAGACATCTATTTCCCAAACGTGGTCCAGGAAGTGAAGGCTCTAACATAGGGTTTAGGTTCAGTCTTGGAGTCCAGGCACATCAACATGATGTGCAGTAGCACTCAACCATTAGAAGCCCAAGACCTTGATTTTATTTTACTGTAAATCATTCTTAGCAATTTCTGGATGTGACAATACTTCACATTGCCATGTTAAACTGATGTATTATCCCTACTTGATTTGTTTACCCACATCTAGCCCTTTCTCTCCACTTTACTGTGAGTCACTCCTTCACTGTGTCTTGCATTTACCGTTCTTTCTTCAACACGTCTTTCTCAGTTGCCATTTCTTCTTTACTTTTCCTTCTTCATTACTTTACTTTCCCTTTCTTTTTACCATTGGTATTTCTGCTTCTCTACAACTGATTGGTGTCTGGTCCTAGAAGATAATGAGCACTTCTAAGCCTTAGTGTTATGACTGCCCCTTTAAAAAGCTTTCCAGGATATGGTACTTATTTCATATATAAAATCAACTCAGATTAAGAAGGTGCAGATTTTAACTGGTGCCTTTGACGAGCAAAAGAGTGTGAGTAAATACTAATGAACAGCTTCAAATCTTCAGCTAAGCAGAGATTTTCTGATACATAGCTGAGGATTCTGGCACATAAGTTTATGTAGATTTCTTTTTACAATATATTTCAAAACTTGTAGCAAGAGGTGACAGAATTATTTGACACTTTACATTTATTCATGTGTTGCTCATTAAATATCCCTGATTTCACTAGAATTTTTTAGTTGTCAAATATGTGTGTCCAGAAATCTTCACATTCTCTGCTTTTGACAGATGTCTTCAGGGTACTGGTTTTGGCTGCTAATGATGTACAACAGATCATTTAAGTCACCTGGAGTGTTGTTTCTTTCCTTTTTAACAAAGGCCTTATTAGAAAGCTGAAACTCTATAAGCAGGAAAAGTGAAAGGATTAAAATAAGTGATAGATATAACGAATGTCCATGTTTCTGAATGGGTAAACCCCTTTCCCTTCTGCAAACAGACATTCACCAAAGAATCATATGAATAATAAACTTTTGCCATCATATTTTGGAGCATAAGGGAACTGTAGCTGCGGTTACAGGTAGAACCATGCACAGCATGGTTTTGTTCCCCACTTTGATTCAGAGCGGAGGTATCCCAGGGTCCAGTACATACAAATTAGCATGGCTCATGCTGTGGCAACACGTAATCATGGGATGGTTGTCAGAGTGTAAGGAGGCAACTGCTGCAAAGGCCATAGATGGAGTGTTGGAAACTCAGGTTTCTGCAGGGAAACACTTGAGAAAATGACATACTGGAAGTTATCCAGAAAGGACAGTGGACAAGAAAATGGCAGAAGGATTTTGGAGAGGATAAGTTTCATTTGTTAAAATTTAGTTATTGTGGTTACTGAACCACTAGTGTTGCATTCTGCATTAAAGGTGTGGTGGTTTAACCCCAGCCAGCAACTGAGCACCACTCAGCTGCTCGCTCACCTATTCCTCCCCCCCTGCAAAGGGATGGGGAGAAGAATGAAAAAAACCCAACATTATTCTCATACTAAATCCAAACCACAACACTATACCAGCTACTAGAAAGAAAATTGACTCTATCTCAGCCAAAACCAGGACAAAAGGATAAAAGGATATTGGATCTTTGCCACCATGTTCTGTATGGGTGCTGCTCGAGAAGAAGATGAAGTAGATGCCATGCCTGATTGCACAATAGTGGAATGATAATATATTTTGATTAACGGTATGTCTGGGTAGAGTTCATGTATCCTGAGTGGGAAGACAATGGTGAATAATTCTTTTATGTTGAATGGTATTTTTGGTTTAGGAACCCAAAGACTCCTTTAAAGACTCTGATCTAATTTCTGGGAGCCAGTGCTGCCTATACCATACAAATCTGCAGGGTTTTGTGAAGGAAGACACATCTGGTAAAGAAAGTTGGGAGGCACAAAATGCTATCCTTCTACTGTCCCAGTAAGGTCAACATAAGTGGATGTCAAATAGTTCAGATGATTACTTATCCTGGGGAGGCATTATAGGCAGTAGCCAGGATTAGACTTTCAGCTGAGACCCTTCTTCTGAGAATCGGAAAATGAGAGATTATTTAGGTGAAAAGATAATGGCTGAAAAAGCATTATGAAACCCTAGAGTGGGAGGAAAAAGGCCATGGCTAGAGAGACAGAATGGAATAGATTAAAGGAGAATTGTTAAGCTAAAAATGACATCGTAAAAAATACGTACCAATGTTACTAAAAACATATGGGACTATTAAAATGGAACGCCTCTCAGAAATCTAATTTATCCTTTCATTCTCTAGTTTTCAGATAACAGTGTTCTCCTCCATTTGATTTTGAGAACAGGAGATTGTGTAAATAGGTTTTTAATAACTGCTTAAATTTAAACTTTCTAATTTAAAAGAAAAAAATATTTCCTTTATGATACTTTAAAGCATTTAATGATTGAACTTCAAGTAAGGATTGGAACCTATAGTGAGCATGCCTACAAATATGAGTCTTATTATAAACTAGGTATACAAGCTGATTTGAACATCCAACATTTCCAGGTTTCTTTGGCACTGTGAATGGAAAATGAAGTTGTGATCAGCCTATTAGCTGATTTAAGAAGGGAATTAAAAAAGTTATTTCTGTAATATTAATACAAAACAAAAGAAAAAAAGGAACAAAAACTCCAAGTAAAACAAACTTCCTTACAAACAGAGTATGAGTAAAATGATTATTTACTGTACCTAGCATTGATAAAAGAGTAAAGCCAACATACCTTAAGCAGTGAATAAAATATCCCCCTTATCAAAATGCATGGCAGTGATCTGTTTCTCCTGCTATTGTGACTGTCCAAAAGACAAATTCCCTTACTGCATCATTTTTTCTTTCCCAATAGGTTACATCACACTCCCCAATTCACTTCAGTATTATAGTTTCCAGGTTCTGAGGTGGCGAGGGCATACCTGACTCCAGTTCTCTGGGAATTACAGTTCGGAGTCTCCTCTGCCTAACATTTCTGAAGTGACCTCGATCTTATTTAGTAGCAGAGTAGGAAAGACCTTACATTGGTACAATATCCAGTCACTTTGTGTCGCACTTGGGAAAGGGCATCTACTGTTCCTTCATTATCATCTGCTTTGCACTAGTGGCTAAGGAGATCAAAACTATCTCAGATTGATTGTTTCTCATTTTGGGTGAATACTTTACAAGGTCATCCTGATCATGCAGGAGGGGGTAAAGAATGAAGAAAAAATACATGATCTTGGTGAATGCTGAAGAAGCTGCATTTTCCTTTTATTTTCCATGCAGAGTGCTTCTGTATGTCGAAGAATTCATACAGATAGCTGTGAATGTTCATTCTTGCAGAATCAGTTGTTCATGAATATTTCCATATGGCCACATTGCACAATTACTGTTTTCTTGTATTTATGCTCACTACTGAGAATCAGCACCAAATTACAGTGACATCGGGGAGTGAATTGCATGAGAGGCCAAAATTTAGGAAATAAAAAGCATTCATTGTTCTGTGTAACACTTATTGGGTATCAGCATGAAGATTCATGGAAAAAAATCACTTTAGCCTTGGATATGGTTTGTGGAGGACAATGCAACAGATTCCACAACAAAATAGGATTTTGTGAGCCATGAGGAATCTTTATAAGCCATAAAGGAGACAGCAAAGAGGCAATTTCATTGAAGTATGTAGACTTAATGGTATCTGTAATGTCAGTGTGAATTATTAGAGCAATTCTGGCCCTGATAGCAATGTGGAAGTTAGAAGGGGGAGTATGAAAATAGGAATGTTATATGAATTAAAAAATAAAGAGTTGGAAAGCTTATCACTCACAGTGTAACAGATGAAATGCTACTCTGTGGAAATGCTACTCCAGTACAAAAACATCTGTTAGAGTCCTTCAAAAAACATAATTAGACAATTATGCAGGAAAGAAATGGTGCTTTGGGATCAGACAAGAAATGGTGCTTTGCGACCAAACAAAAAACCCCAAACCCTGGAATTTGATTCCTTCCAAAGGCAGTGGGGGATTTAGCAATCTAAGACAAATCCTGGGAGTCCTGGAAGCAAGAACAGTATTTGGGTTCTTTGCTGGCAGGTTAGTATATTAAGGTCAATACCTCTGATACTGAGGTCAATACTAGTTTTTAATTTGTCTTTGTAATTATATTTAGAAATTAGTCAAAAGACACAAAGTGAAGCGACTTGCTCAGGATCCCATTGAAATCAACAGCAATGCTGGGGATAGATATATCAGGGAATTAGCAGTTGTCTGCTTTAACTTTGGATATGGATTTGAATCCAAAATTATAATGATAAATGCTTGGACTGTGGAATTAAAAAATAGTCTTCCAGCATTTATTCTTGGTTTTTCCTCCTATAAAAAAAGACCTGAGATAGAAGGGTATTCTGGCAATCTGTGTAACTAGCATTGTCAAGATATTTACACTGCAGATTTTTCCTTCTTGGAAGAAATTTCACAAGGACAGGGAGCAGCTAGGACTTTTTTCATCGCCTGCAGAAGAATAAGCTTTGAGAAACTGTTGCACAGTCATTATATAAGCCTTGGCTCTAGATCACAGACAACACCCAATTTACTTAGAGGTGCATAGTCAATTTGTCCCATCTTTATTGTGCATGAACAACATGCTAGGAAACATTTATTACGTGATACAAATATGCTATAAAAATGCACCAAGCAGCATGACATTATTTTACTTCCTATCTTACTAGAGGCTCCAGCCTTGTGATCAAGCTCCTTTTAAGGAAGGAGATACTTGATCACGTCTAGATTTTACACCTTTAACATTAAACCTATGTTTTGTTTAATCAAGAAAAAGGGAAGGCCCACAAAGTGATTCCTCAGTCTTTACATAAAGTATTAGAACGAGCAGACAATTGCCAGGTTGGTCAAAGCGATGAGAAGACAACCACATCATGCAGTCTGGTTTGAAAGCAATAGTTGGCAGAAACATTCCACTTGGGATTGGAGAGCTGGGACAGCAAAGGGCTGTGTGCTCTTTTGAAGTTTAGGTGGCAGGGCAGCAAAAAACACTGAAAACTTTGTAGGTAGGTTATTGATTTTGTTCTTTTTTTCCCCTCATGAGTCAGTAAGACACTTCTGCTGCATCTCCTGTCTGGTTTTGCCTATGCATGCCCAAAGTCTGACCCAACATAATGACAGATGTCAAAGAAGCTAAGACTTTCCTGTATGAGCAGGCATTTCAGGAGCAGCTTCCTGATACAAATATGTATTTTTAAAATGAAAAGAATTGCACAATTGAAATTGTCAAGGTGAACTTTGATCTTATAACAAGATGAGTTTAGCTTGCAGAAGAACTTAATTGCTTAATTTTAACTGTATCAGGGAGAAATCCATTGTAGCATTAGTGGTTTAAGGTTTATACTAAACCAGCAAGTAATTATGGTCCTGGCTAGCAGAAGGCAGTAGTATGCCTATATTTTGGACACTTCAGTATGTGGAAGTGAGTGGGAATATGGAGTTAGAAGCCAAGAACAAAGGGATGTGTGGTACGAGAATGGTGTAACAAGAAGCATGGGCTTCAAGCAATGTATGTATGCAGGGGAAGATGTATGATGGAGAGGTGTTTCTTTCCACACATGTATAACCTTGCACAGTTGGGACCTGGTATTGCTGCTAAATAAATTATTTTAGGAGATGTCTGATATAATTCATAGTAGGACAATAGAGCAGAAATTAAGAGAAGTGGAGGACTATGGAAACTATGTGAGCACACTATTAATTACGGGAAATTTTCAACATAATTTCTGAGGTGAAAAAGACTCCACACCTAATGCACGTCTTTTCACAAAAATATTAGTTAGCTTGAAAGAGTTGTTGATTTTGTTTTTTGATGCTTCCTCCTCATAACCCAAGGGAAATAAATAAACTCCCCATATTTTTCTAGCAAAACTTCTTAGTTTCCTTTTTCAATTTGATTGTTGGCTTTTGAAAAGAATGGTTTTGAAAATGAACATTTCTTATTTTTTTATAGAAAAAATGCCAGCTAGTTAAAAATAAATTCCCCTGAAGGAAAAAAAAAAAAAACCAAACAAAAAACCCCAAACCCAAAACAACCCAAACCATTTTTCAAAGATCTTTGATAATTTCTCAGACTATACTTTTGGAGAACATAGAAAATAATATAAATCTAGAAAATAATAATCTAAGTTGTCTAAAGTGAATGAGGATTGACTTGTCTGAATTTTGAGGAGATTGTTTTTACTGTTTTCCACATCACCTTCTGAAAATGAAGCTTCATTATGTTACCAGCTTGGATACCAAAAATGTATAGAACTTGCTAACCAACTGCAAGGCTAACATTTTTAAAGAAAATGTTGATTTTCTTTTGCACTTCATCTTTTTCAATGCCATTTGATAGCTGGTGGACAGAACATGCACTCAAATGTATGTACTGCTTGGTAGATCGTATATATGCCTGCGAAATGTAATTTTTAGGGTCAGAGATCATAACATATTAACAGTGATAGCAATGACTTAATTTTTTATCTCCGAGTAGAGACGTAAAACTTCATAGTTAGGATTTTTTAGTGGCTGTTTCATACACTTAATACTAAAATTTATAGTAGTGCTGCAGGAAATTCAGCAGGTGTGTGTTTATGCCATATTGCTGTGTTTGATTTTTGTTTTTTTTTTAAAATTGTCTCTACTGCACACTGCACTGTAGTACTGAGATATCCAATTCTGTCTTTAATGAGCTAGCCTAAATATGGTAAACAAACTGTGCAGCACATCAGAACTCAGTAAATTAACCCATGCATAACTTTGTTTCATGTGGTTAGACTGTGGACCAGTGCAAATGCAGCAAGAAGAATTACAATGGAAAGCAATAGATCACAGAAGGCAAAAGCTCTATGGATTGAAGAATACAGCTCTAAAATCTGTAAGTGTTGGTGCATGTGAAGGTAAGTGACATTAATAGAAACAGTACTTGCCAGGATGGTCATGGCAGTGTTGCTGTTAATGGTTTGCAGGAATAATAATTAGTTTTGGTTACAGTTACAACAGCACTACCAATTGTGTATGCAGTAGAACAGATTGCACAAGGATGCTGTTTGAGAATGGGTATCAGCTGAGAAACAAGGAAGCTTTGAAGGAGATTTCACGTTCAAGATGTGCTGGTTGCACTGGTGCTAGATTGGGAGAGCTGGACTGATGACTAGACTGGCGTGGTGATGGCAGTAACTATTTCGTGGAGACTGTTAGCAGTGACAATTGCAGCAATGCTGGCTGTGGCACGAGCGTGTGCAGGATGCCGTGCATAGAGGTGCCATGCCTATTTTTCCATAGACTTTTGCTGCACTGTCCTCCACCTGCCCCCTGCATCACTAGAAGAGATTATACATTTCTCATTAATCACCTCTGATGTGCACTTGGCTTCTTATCTGTGAGAATAGGTTTCTTAGAGGATGCACCAATTCCTGCTTGCAGGAGATTTCAAAGTATATTCACCAAATATCTTTCAGATAAGAGAGAAATTTGACAGCCTAAAACTGCAACCATTTTTCTTTGCCACTTGAGGCCCATAATCTCTATAGTAGGGAAATATTTAAAACATTTTAATGATCAGTGTGATCCTCCTTTTATCAGTTTCTGAGTTTCTCGTCACCATACTTCTGCTACAGAGCTACAAACGCTATTCTCACATAGTGTGGGAAACGTATTTCTCTGAAGGATATTTGCCATATTTGACTGAAGCAAACATCTTACTGCCTTCCATTATAGAATACCAAAATAACCACTCTTGAAGAGATGAACAGCCTTGCTGAATACTTATTTTACTTCACAAATATAACTCAAAATTTATTGTCCAAAGTTTTTATTGTGTGATTTGAACTGAAGTGGGTTAACTGAAATAAAGACAAGGAAGTCCCACACTAAAAGACCAATTGTTTGACAATATTGAACTGAAAATATTTAAGTTATATTTCTGCCAATGTGTTTTAAGTAAGTTTGGTTAAAGAAAAAACCCAATGCAATAACTGGAACTGAAACCACCTTATGAAGTCTGTATAGCTTAGTAAGGAAAGAAGAAAAAAAACCCTGTGGCCTATGAATATACTGCTAAGCTGTATTGGAGACCGGTAGTATTATTGTTTATGATAAATTCACAGTTTCTGATATCCTGTAAATCCAGTAGGAATGTTGGTCTTCATTTTCTAAAAGTATTTTTCTAGCCTTGTAAAGAAATGTTTGAAAATCTGGATCTCAAAAACCAAACAAAAAAACCCCCATCAAAAACCCCAAAGTAAATCTATATTTTCACTTACTATGTATTGCAGATCTTTAAAGTTTAAAACTTCTAAGGTCTTATTCATGCAATTCAATGATAACAACAATAAAAATTGTACTGGTAACTGAGTTGTTATCTCTTAGTCAACATTGAGACAATAAATGAGCACATAGAAGTCTTTTGTTTTGAATGCTATCTTTCCACGGAGTTTAAAAATAAAGGTTCCAATTTTACCTGACTAGGAGTCATATAAATATGTAGATTCTAAGGTCAGAAGGGAATGTGTTACTTTTTTGTAGCCAGATCTTCAGGATATACAAGCTGTGGAACGTCTCCAACAGCAGGAATTAAGCCATTTTTTTTTTAAAAAGTATTGAATCTGACTTTAAACATTTCATGCAGTTGCAAATCCCCATCCCTTGACAAATTACTCCAGCTTTTAATTCTCATTGCTAAAAAATCGTATCTCATTTCAAGAATTTATCTGACTCCAGTTTCCTGATATTGGATGTTATAGCTTTGCCAGCAAGCTTAAAAAGCAGTACCCTGCCCAACTATTTAACAGTGCTTGATGCATAAGTGACAAATTCAAAGGAAAGGTGTAAAAACATGCAAAGGTTATAAGCTGCAGTTAGAAGCCAAAGAAGTAGGCAGATGGAGAGATAACCGGGCAAATGTAGCTTGTTTCACACATAGGGAAGGGTAGGGAAATAGCACCCTCTCCAGACAAGACGTTCTCACTGATAGCTCTTAGCTAAACAAACATTAAATTTTGTGGATGCTATTAAAGGACTCAACGTAATGACCCTGGAGCCAGCTGTCTCGTCATAGCTAGAGAGGAGGTTTTACTTCAAGAATACCATACAAGAAAGGAAAGCATCCCTTAGGCTGAGCAGTACACAGATCTTCCCAGAGAACCCTTGTTTTTGGCTATTTTTCAGGTCCCATTCTCAGCCTTTTATTGCTTTGGCTCTCGCTGGCACAGTAGGGATGCAGGATGAAGCTCAGCAGCTGTGAGTTAACAGCCAGAAGCAATTTTCATTGATTTGTCCTTGTCTTTGTGGTCTTCCATTGGAAGCAACCCCAGGGCACATTACTAATTGTTTGCCCTTTACTTTGGGACCATTGGATTAATGGTATTATATAATTACTGTTTCTTCGTCATTAATGCAATAATGATGTGATGAATTTCGCAGTGAAACAGTCCTTGGCTCTCGCTATAGGGGTAAAAAAAATTTCTCAATTGAAAATGGAATTACCCTCTTTTCTTTCATCAGTTCTATCTAATGGTTTTGTTTCTGTGCTTTTGCAGCCTAGTTATGACCCTCAGAGTTAATAACATTTGGGGAAAGAGAGGAAATACAGGAACCCAGTAACATAGCAAGCATTTTAATGACTGATCCTTGAATGATACAAGTCTCGTACTGCCCAGCCAGCAGACTATGCCCACTTAGGTCACATTAGAAGGATTCATGCTTTCATATCTGTCACTATGCTTATGTCACTACATAGGCACCAGAGAGCCGAGATTTGGACATTGCCTTGTTATCATCCACACGCTTAAACTGTTGGTAGGTTAGTATTAACAGTTTGGTATTGCTATCCCAGCCTGACTAGTGCTTTCCCAAATCAAGTGTGGACATGGTATCAGAGCTAAAACAGGCCAGGGGACATTCCCCATCAGCAGCTGGATGATGTAACCTGGTTTTGGAGCACAGAAGGAGAACCTAGTCGTGTGCAACTGGGCTGAGCCAAGCAACGCTTTGCCAGTTCAGGGTCAGAGTACAGGCCTATGGTATTCTTTAAGATAGTGCCTTGGCCCATAGGTTAGTCCTGGTGGCAGTAAGGCGGGAGAGAATGTCAACGTTATGTTCTTCCTCTGTCCACACTGGAGTGCTGCCTTAGTAACTGTGGAGAAGACACCTCTACAGGGCAATTTCCAATCTTGTAAAAATAAGGTTTCCCGACTTCATCCTAAAGTGTGAAATGGTACAGTGCAATGCTCCAGCAAGTGTATAGTGTAGAGTCAGTGTTTCTGACCAAACTCAAGACCTGCCTAGAAATGAAGACCCAGCAAATCTGTTTTGTTACTCCCCACACCTACAACATAGTTGTGAAAGGTAGTGGCCACTTGGTCTAAATTAAAGTAGTAAATGATACATAATAGAAGTAGTTCCTCCTATTTATTATTGTCTTTTCCTAGTGCAGAATTATTGATCTTGCCCCTGAGCAAGATGATTTCTGGACCCTTTTATTTAAAGTTGCAGAATTACAGGAAATTGATATGTTGCCCACTCTGCAGACGTGGCAGGATAATTTGTCAATTAGGAAAAATCAGTTCTAGAATGACTTTTATGACTGTGCTATTTCTGAAACCTCTTTAATTAGATCTGAGTTCATCCGTATATCAGTTGAGGCAAAAGATATCCCGTGTGTAGATCTTGGAATGAGATAAAATGCAGTTTGTATTGGATGGTAAGCAGTGGGGAATCCTGATTTTTTCAGTCAAAACATGTCTGTGAAGGGGTTTTTTTATTATTTTTAATCTTGTATTTGAAAATTAATTTGGTGCTATGCTGCCAGCCTTGGATACTGAAGCTCTCTGTTTATCTCCTGAATGGGTATTACTTGGCTTGACAGCTTGACAGTTTCAGCCCTTGCCAATATGCCTCAGTCTCAATGAGAGGAGGAGATCACATCTGGTCATGAAGAGGATGAAGGACATGTTAAAAGCTGCTCAGTCCCTGGCCTCTGGGTTGTTTTGTCCAGGTTTGTGAGGTCATCTCCTAGTGGAAGATCACATAATATGGCCAAGAACAGGAACTCCTTACATAATGTCATCAATTCTGAATGGGGTTTATCCCTGCAAGTGTTTATTCACCTTAACTGTGGCCAGCCTGCTTTGTGTTTCTAAATGGAAAAAATGCAGAGCTTTGCTGTCTTGCTCCCCAAAAGCAAAACTAAGTGGGTATTTCTTTAAGTAGAAGTGCTAAATCTGCTACTTTTCTCACATTAATTTTTTCCTGATTTAGGGACAGGACTGGGAAGGGAAATACTTTTTCCTTGCATTTTTAAAAAAATCAAAGTGCATTAAATATTAACACCTCATATTTCTTAAAGGTTTATATTTAATTTTTACATGTTTTCTATGAATTCTCATTTATTGTTAAATAACTTAAAATTATGCAGCAACTAAAATTAAGACAAATTCAAAGACAGGAATATAGGAACTGAAAGGCTTCCTTGCAACCAGGCATTTTCTGGGCTAGTTACTTTATTCCTGATTCTTCTGTCTATCACTACAAAGAAGTTTCCCATCTTTGTCTTAGAGCTGGATTGTCATGCTTAGTTCCCTGAGCATCTCACCATAAGTGATTTTGCCATATTTATCCACGTGCTGCAAGAAATCCTAAAATGTAAAATAATGTGTAGAAGGATTTTGAAAAGCAACCTTCCGAGTGAATAGCCCCGTGAAAATAGGACATTTTAGAGTAGATTCAAATGTATTCCCAACAAGACATTGGAAAGCCTAAAGGTAAATAACCAGTTTACACATAGTGCCACAGTTGTACTCTTGGCAGAGGGCATTACCATGAAATTAAAACTAATCCAGGAATTTTATAAAGTTTTGAAAGCTTCCCTATTACCCATAAAGGTGGAATATCAGCAGAACACCAGGAATATGGTAGGTTCTGTCTGGCATTTTTAATTTGAATGGTGAGCAGTTCTTAATCTTTGTTTACTGCTTCCCTGGTGCCAAAGGGAAGAAAGTCAGTCTGCCGAGTTCTGTTCCTTGATCTCTCTAACTCACTGTAAAGCTTCACCAGGTTATTAAATCTTTTCTTTGCCACCTGTGTAATGGCGATAGTCATTATCTACCTCTTATTTGATTTGCCGAGATTATGACATTTGTGGTAATGAATCTTCATAAACCATACCAAGTTCATTGAGAGGAGGTACTGTAAAAGGGCAGTGTGTATTAACAAATCTGTATTTATTCTTGTATAAATTGCCTAAACCTGCTTCAAAGACTGTATGATGTTCTCACTCACCTTTGCCTTTTAGTTTGGAAGCGTACACTGACTGGAGGGGAGTAACTACTGATTTCATTAGCATTACATCTACTGAAAACTCTCGGGAGAGAAGGGAGACTAAGGCAAATAGTCTTGTCCATTCCTGCCAGGATATCAAGGGGCATTGCTGTACTTCTGTGGGCTACTGTTCAGACAGATAAGGCTTTAAAATATTTAACTTTTAAAATCAATATTTCATATCAGTCTCACACATTCTCTCCTCCTTCAGTTTCTGTTCCTAGCCCTCTTTATTTCCTCCTTTAATATGTGTGTTGTCTTTCTTTTCTTTTTTTCCCTCCAGTAACCTGAGAATTTTTTTAATTTGCTTAAAATAAAGCTTCGAGGTGACCTTATGGCCTTTCCTGGCAGAGGATCTGTGAGACTGACATGCGTTCTGGGAAGACGTTCATGTCACTGATGAAATTCTTATGAGATTATGTAAGATAGTGTGTGAAAGCTCGGATAGGGATGTCAGAGCTCTGCAGTACAACTGAAACAAGAGGAGAGGGAGCCTGATATATAGAAATGCAGTTACACAGCACTGCAGCAGAACTGAAGAAATGCTGATGGGGAGAAACATGTTTAATTGGGGAAGAGAATACAAAATAGCAGGTGCTTTTTCCCTAACCCATGCCTATGATCCAATGTGTTCCAGTATCCCAGTTTATCTTTTTCCAACTCAGTTCTTGTTCAACAAATCAAAAGTAGATCTGTCTTAAAATGTTCTGCAGATATTAGATCCTGTTTATAGTGACAGCTGTGTAGACTATTAAAACACAATAATTCTCCTAAATGTGGCAGTGGTCTGTAATGGCAGTAGTAGAAGGAAGTTTCTCCTCCTTTTCTGTCTTCTAACTCCAGGTGACATTTTTCTTTAGGCACAAGAAACGTTTTCTTCTTTCAGAGGTTTGAGAACCTCCAGTGATTTTTTTTTATTTATTTATTATTTTTTTCCCTCATTCTGACCTGGTTGGTCGTAATTTGACTGAGACTAAGAAATCAGAAACCATGGCCTGTTTTGTATCCCATGTTGCAACTATATTGATATATCCTTTCTGATTACTTCTGTCTTTTCTTGGAAAAAGAGATTGTGTAAAAAATTGATGGGTTTAAATAGCCAGATATATAAATATCAGAACATTGCTCAGCAGTTAATCCAAAACTATTATTGTATGATACATGTGTTCCCAGAAGGATGTCCTAGCAACCTCCTTCACAGTACAAAATTTGTTTCTTGTATTCACCTTACACCCATAATTTTTGCACTTATTAAAGGAGCAGGTATTTTCCTGTGCACTCCGTTTACATAGGTCAACCTATTGTATACTTCCACCGTTAATATAGTTTTCCAACAATCTCAGCTCCCCACTTCCTGGGCTTCCTTCATGACCTTTGTAGATTCACTATAGGGCTTTTCATTTAATAGTGTAACAGTGACTCTCTTTTTTCTGCTTCACATGCATCTGTGATCCTCTCACTGAAATGTTAGCTACTGGGATAGCAGTAGTTAGCTACAGTTATTCAGTGTACTCTGTTTTCAGTGTGAGCTTTTCAAGAGCATTTATGCGAGTTACTCTGTCTTACTATTCTACTGTATTCTACTTAGGAATTCTATTTCCTTATCTGAGAATAACAACATACAGTATCTTTTAGAAAAGGAATAAGGATGTGGAGACAAATTGGGTAATTTTGCATATAACATTTAATTTACTGACAGTTGAATCTCTTTTGTAGAAGATGCAAGAACACAACTACTACTGAACAGAATTTCTGAACTTCTGTTTGTGTACTATCTGATAAAGTTAAGCAAAGGGGATGGTATAAGGGGATGCAACTGGACTTAAACCTGTAGTAAAGTTATTCTGCACTGGTCATTTGTGTCCTCTTTAGAGGACCATAAATTCTACTATGAGGTAGAATTCAGACTACTATGCTATTTTTGATGTTCAGGAGGCATAATTTATGGTATATTACAAATTAGTACTGCATGGTAAGTTTACTAAAATTCTGACAATCCTTAGCAGGAAATTGTATTTTTAAAGAATGATAAAGCATCATGATATGTTATGAAAAGTATTCCTCTTATTCACTGTCACAAGGAAACAGAGTAAACTACAGCCAGTAGCAGATCAGGATACTGGTGTATGTTTAACAACCAGTGAGTTTAGAGCTTTTACTCTACTTGATTATATCACTAGCTCAATCCCACCCCAATATTACTTTCCCTAGGGCTTCACTTCCCTGTTCCTAGCCAGGAGATCACTGCCGATCCAGGAAGATTGGGCAGAAAGTTGTGTCGGTTTGTGCTGTGCAGCTGCTCACAGTTAGCAGTCTTAGGTGTTATTGGTCAAGGTCCTTCAGCATCTCCCAGCATGTGTCTCCAAGCGCTCCCTGATCTGCAGGGTCTTTCCCCACTGCTGGGATAGTTCCTCCGGCCAGGATTTTCACCTTCTTTCCAGGTCCACTTCTTTGAGTCCACTTCTTTCTGGGAACCCAATCTAAATAGTCTATGTACAGAAACACAACATGTGATCAGCCTCCTAAGCCGTGGTTCTCTCATGTCTCTCTATTAATTTGAGGATTCAGTATGTTCTACTTCTTTAGTCCAGCTGTTAACAAATTTAAAACCAGCCTATATCAGTTGCAGCAAGTAAGTGGCATGCTTCTTCTTGAGAATTTGAAAGTTTATTTTCAGATATTCACCCACCCAACCACACAGCCAATTATCTGCTGCCTGTTACTGATAGCAATTCAAGTGTTTTTTGCCTACAGCATTCGTGAAACATTCAAATAGTGCCACTGCAGTTTAGTGTTGTACATTGTCCTACAAGTACAATCCAGCCCGTGGTTAAGAGTATTATGCACCAGCCGCAGAGAAGCTTTAGCTGCATGCAGATTAAAACTGTTTCCAGGTAGAATGGACCTGTACTTATAAGTTTTCTGGGTAAGTCCAGGCAGAATATGCTCTGCATCTGATCTTTAGGAAGTTATCACCATGATATAATGACAGTAGTGACAGCAGCAGCTAGACAGTTAAATCTTTCCTGGTGCAATGCAAATACACCTTTGGGAGATCATACATAAGGTCAGATCTTACATTGTTTAATTCTTTCAGATGAGATGACTGAAGTGTAAAGTCAGAGAGGAGGACTGAGCTCAGATAAATGGGAAGATGGATTATGAGCATGAAGTAGAATAATAAAATTATCATTTGGGATGAAAAGGTAAGTGTCAAAGACTAATGTATACCAGGTCTTCACTTGTGTAGGTACTATTTTCAACAAAGGAGAAGATTATTTGTATAAGAAGAGAAAGAACTGAGATTAAGTAGCGACTTTTCAGAGCACAAAATAAACATCAGTAGACAGTCTTTCTGAGATAGATAGATTAGTGAAATAAGGATGATGGGCAATCAAGAAGAAATGACATACTGCCCCAGGAAAGTCTTCTAGGAAAAGAACAAAGTCAAAATAGCCATGACTCCACAGGACTCTGCTTTGTTGAAATTTCCACTATCAAGTGCCCTTGAGAACAGCCAGCGGGATTATCCTTTTTATAACATCGCTAAATGGTGCAGCACAAGGGCCCTGAGGATGCCCTGAAATGAAACTATTCCTGCCTTGGAAGTGCAACCGAAGGCAAAATATCCCCTTCCTCCTAAATAAATAAATAAATAGCATGTTTTTTCATTGTTTGTCTTTCTTTTTTTTTTTTTCTTAGATGAGCAGGGATAGTTTTCATTAGTATTGGAGGAGGGAGGGTTCCATGTTTGAGTAATGCAACCTTTTTTTCTTAATCTGTTTTCACGAAAATTCTCTTTCTTTCTGCTTCAATGTTTTCCCTTCCTCTTCTGTTGCTATGATCCCTCTTATCATTGTTGTCTCCTTCATTCTTTTAATTTCTAATGATCTCTGTCTCCTGTTTCAATAGTTAACTTCCTATTCCTTGTTTTTACGGTTGATTTTCTAGTCCTTATTTTTGCTCTCCTCAACCCAACCCTTTTAGATTCTCTCATCTTTCTTTGCCCGTCTTGTGGTTTTCCAGTTTTTCATCCTCATTACTTCCTTCTCACTAGCCTCTGGCTTCCACATCACATCTTTTGTCAAAAACTCTCCATATTTTTGATATATCACCTCTTACTTATTTCTTAATCCTATCCTGTCATTTTACTGCTGACTGAGACGGGCTTTCAGCTCACTTACCATCATCATAAAGTGATTTGCCCTAAGGCCTGAGCTCATAGAAAGTGCCATCCTAGGCAGAAAAATGGCTGTGTTGAAATGGCACCTTCTTGCCCAGCAAAGCTGCTTCCTTCCCCTGTCAGTTTTGGATGTTGATGTTAGCAGTAAGCATGCGTTCCTGCACATTACCCCTGCAGAGCCATCACCGGTGATAGTAAGTAGAACCTACAGTAAACAGTTCTGGAAGCACTGGGTTCGGGCTGGTCAGACAGACCTGAGCGTAAATTCTGATGTGACAGGTTGATACTTGTGTTGCTGAGGGCCCATTTTTGGCCAGCTATGCCCTTTATTGCTCATAGCAAAGTAGGGAATGAAGAAAGGACCTTGTCCTGACTCTGTTTCACATTGGCTTGGCAAAGAGGCAGGTTAAGAAAGGTAATCTTTTAGCTTCAAACCGAGTAAATCTGGAGCCAAAGCAGCATGATAAACACAGAAGCCTACAGTGGCACTTTTACACTGTCACTTTTCGGCACTGAACTGCAATTTAATTACTACTACACCCTTTTGAGCTAGGGTGGATGTCTATCTGCGGTGTTGCTTTTGTGCTAGCTAGAACCGGAAAAGCACAGGTTAGAGGGCGGCTGTGATACAGGACCTGGGACCTGCGGAGAGTGTATACCTTTGTAATAGATTGCTACAATCACAGGAGCACGAACTAATTCCTGTGGCTTTTCCATTAAACCCTCCAGATGATGAAAGAATATACAGAGTTCATGATCATGAGTAAAATGATAGAACAGTAGAAAAGAAGGTGAGAAACCTCCCATAATTTCTAAAAGGAACATAGTTTATGCAGGGAGACAGAGTTGTTGTGGGATGCACTTTGTGAATTCACCTAAAAGAAATTAAAATCTTTTAACCTTTGAGGAGAACTGCAAATGGATCCCTGCAACACCACATCCTGCTTGGTGGCCAGCTCTGGTGGAACAATGTCCTTTTCCATAGTCAGTAACACAAACAGATGCTTTTTTCTCAGGGTCTGCAGTTCCAGCCCCCACACTCTGTTTGAAAAGGGTCCTATAGCCAAAACACCGCAGGTCTGATTCTGGACACTCCAGCCTGGTTGCTCACAGTCGGCACAACTGTACAGTGATATGCACGTGCATAGCACTGTGCATGGATGCATAATGTCCAAAGTCTCCAGCACCCTTACAATGGTCATGCAGGTTTGCAATACATTTCAAAGACAGTGCAGAAGAAACTGAAAGATCAAACAGAACAAGCAAGCACCTGGCTGTGGTATTGCTGACGTCTATAGTGGCAAGTATTGACATCAGACTTTAGCTTATCTCCTGTATCATGGAATCATAGAATCATTTAGGTTGGAAAAGACCTTTAAGATCATCAAGACCAACCTATATATATAACATGTGAAATTTTCTGAACTCTTTGATGGTCAGGAAATAAATAATACCTCCCAGTTCTAAATATGCTGCAACTCACTTTCCTTTATAAACACACAACACTGGGAAGGATGTATTAGTATTACATTGAAGTAGCTGCAGCTCTCCAAGTACCCTGCAACGCCATAAGAAGCAAATAGTGCCAAGTGCATAACTCATAATATTTCAACACTTTGTTTCTAGTGCCTGTCCTGCTTTGGATTAGGCTGAGTTGGATCCGCTGTGATTTCAGAGGTTAACAAAGGATACCTGATATTCATCTACTTCGCCTCACAAACATCTTTCTCAGCGGCAAACCTTCAGGTGTGAAATTACTTCCAAAATGGGCTTCATGAGTGTCTGTTGCTGGCTGATTTTAGTGTATACAGTGAGTTGCTTCAGGAGCAGATAAATTTTATTCAAAATAGTTAGGGTTCTTCCTTTGCGTGTTTATCTGCTCTTGGTTGTTCTATCTATTCTTTATGTGGAGTACATTAGCTGACAGCAACTGGCTGTACTTGTTTTCAAGATTTGCTTTTATTTTTAAATGTTGTATCTTATTATCTTTGGTTTTAACGTTATAATTCTAGTTTTTATTGCTTTGTGCTTACATACCTCTAAATAAATGTTTTTATAAATAGGCTAAATAAATAAATAAAATAAATATCCCTGACCCCTGTTGCATTTCTCTGGGCACAAATAACCTTGGCACATGGTGTTCCAAGGATTATTGATTACTGGAGCTGTGCCTCAGGCCATCAGCTCCTTCAAGCCAATTATTAATGCCCTGTATGTCAGCAATTATTGGAAAAGCGGTGAATACATTTGCTGTGCTCTCTGAACACTTTCCTAAAACAGTAAGGTGCTGGCAACAGTGGCTAACTACATCACAAAGCAGAGGGAGAGAGTTGTAGGTGAAAACTCACCCCTCTTGGCCAGGTGAGGAGAGAGGTGGCTTAGTCTTTCACCTGTAGGTTTAAGCCACAATGAAGTGTAGAGTAGCAAGTTCTTCCATAATCCACAGAGCTAATGAAGGTTGATTTCCTGCAGATCTGTGTGCTGCATTCCTTAAAAACACCATAACAACGTATTCAATTCCTTTTGTGTTCCCCAAACATCCCCTGCCTCTGCCCGAGAGAGTGGCAGCATGTGCTGTAGGTGCTTTTAATGTATACATATGCTATCAGAGTGCTGCCTCGGGATGGAAAACCTTAATTCCGCTTCCCGCTACAGGACACGGTTTGAGTCTTTCTCCTGTACTCAGTTACACTCTGGCAAATTTGGCTGAAAGTAGTGAATGGGGAAAAAATATAATATGAGGAAACTAATAGCTGAATGGT
This sequence comes from Aramus guarauna, assembly GCA_013400195.1. NCBI lineage: Eukaryota > Metazoa > Chordata > Aves > Gruiformes > Aramidae > Aramus > Aramus guarauna. The sequence goes on from VXBL01003725.1 coordinate 599,440, forward strand.
CAGTTGAACAGACAGCACAAGTATGTCAAGTATGCTTACTTAGAAAGACAGGACAAATCAAAAATTAAGTTATGTTACATAATTGCCAGAGGTGTCTATATATAATCTTATCAAATCTAGAAATAAAAACAGTTATGTTCCTATTTTGTAAATAGTAGGAATCTGCAAGCAAATGGCCTCATGTTATGAATGAGGAAAAAACCCAAACAATCTCTGCAGGCACTTGTGACAACTCTGCAGAGCTTTAGTGTGGCTGTGATATGGGAGCAAAACTAGCTCTAGAGCACTATTCACCTTGTGCCTATTCCACACGCAGCCTGTTATTTCACTGTTGGTATTCTCCAGACATTAAAGTCCGAGCATCAGTAATAGGCTCTGTGGGTCAGAGGTTGCAATTCCCTGCAAGCTGCTGCTGAAGAGATAAGGGTATGAACTAAGAATGGAAGTGTGGCTGCAAGACCTCCCAACCTGGTTTCCCTGAAGAAGCTCTTGTCTGGATGGTGTGTTTCTACTGCACAAGTTCTTTGAAAATGAAGATGGCATAAATTATTTAGGCATGGCAGCACTGCCCACAGACACCACATGACTTGCATACAAAATCTAAGTTCAGGCTTGTAATGCTCTTCTGAGCAGCAGTTGTCTTTGAGGTGTCCATAACCACCAAGATCAACTGACTTGGAAAGACAAGTGGGGTTTCAGTCACCTTTTTATTTTTTTAGTTATCATGGTAGTAAGTGCTACAGGGTCTTCACTACTTCTTAACAGTAACATCTGAGTGTACTCAAATATATAGTGTCCTTGGCTCTCAACTTAGCCATTTCATCAATTCAGCCTCTGAGGCTTTTTTCAGTCCAATGTTTTCTCTGTCGTGTGGTGGCGGGATCTAGCATTAACTAGTCAGAGCTTTATAAAAGTTAAAATTTTCTTACCAGTTTCTGGGTATGCACTGTGATACAATAAATATCTGTGTTTAAAAACCTACAGTGTGAACCTACTTCAGCAAACCTGACATAGAAGTTGTGGTACGGGTATATGGGGCAAATAGATACCTACTAAAGAAACAATACATACACTAAAATGAGTGATCTAGCTTATCACTCTGGGACCATCAGTCGCTTGTTCTTTATGACCTTGTTTTACCTGACCGGGGTACAAGTGCTCACAGAATGTATAGAGAGGACAGATAATCAGCCACAGGCAGCTCTGGGAAAACACATGTCATTCTCTTCGATAATTTGTGATTTTTTTTTTTATTTTTTTTTTTAAAACACATGAAAATGAATTCAGGTTGCAGTAAGTTCAGGACAAGCTAGAAGGTCCAGGCTCCTCCTCAGTGCTTTCCAGCTTCTGTGGATAGCTATTCATTCCTGTATCTCACACTTCCTCCTATGCCTGGCCTTAAGCAGATGTATACAGCTGGCAAGGCAGGGGAGCCGTGTCACTCCCTCCTTGTACTTGCTTGTGCAATGACCAGTAAGAACTGCAGTCCCTGCTGTCTTTTGGGAAATAGCTGCTACTCAGCCCAGATGTGAATGCAGAGGAGAAAGCAAGAGGCTGGCTATAGTTTCTATATTTTCTGTCAAAGACAAATTGAGAAGACAGCAAATGCAGAAATAACTGTACTGCACAGGCAGCTGCTGTGCAGGCAAGATTTAGGCTTTCTGGAAAAGGCAGGTTTGCTGTATGTGCACTGTGTAGTTAGAGTACTTGCTCCTCTTTTTACTAAGCTGTTGGTCGTCCACAGATCATGGTTTTGTGCTATAACCAGCATGTCCTTGCACAGAGTTCAGGCAGTGTGTCTCAGGTACAGTCGATCTGATTCACTGGTGCCCTCTTGGCCTCTGCACCATTTAGACATTTAGGAGAAGACTAGTGTAGACACGTAGCTCACTGATTTGATGCACTACTACTCTGCACAAACACAATTAAATTTTTTTAGAGCTAGTTCTTTTCTATGAACTTCCCTCCCTCTCACTAATTAATGGAAATGCAAATGAAAGACTAAATTACAAGCAAGAGAGTCTGTTCTTAGTCTATGCTGCAAAACTATCCCAAGGGTAATAAAATAAAAAGGTCTGAGCAGAGCACATTCATTCCAAAAGCAACTTGAAGGTGTATAGTGTAAGATAAGGTGTAAGTGAAGATAAGAAAAACAGAAGCAGCGGCTGCCTTGAGTCATCTCATTCTTAGGTGAAAAATAAAATCCATATACTTGCCTTAGGGACATTTTCACAGACCGAGGAAAATCTGAACTATTTGGTTTTGAGGAAACCTATCATTATACTCATAATGTGTATTGAACAGGCACTGTGAAACTCTCTTCTTCAACATTGTATCACATGGTCTTTCAGATGTAGTTGATGGTGATTTATGCAAAAATTTGCCCTCTTCTGGACTGGAACAGATGTGCCTATAGACTTGACAATTGGTGTGCAAAGCCTCTATCCTGTCTTCCATGGACCTAAGTGTCACTAGTTTCTCTGTAGGACTAAATCACATCTGCTCATACGTGTAACTGTGATATTTGTCAAAACTGGAAGGAAAAACACCTTGCATGCATAAACCCTGCATCAGGAAGGAAACAATGAAACCCATTTCAACACCCTTATTTCTGGTTGTTGTGAAAGTTTTGTATGACCACATTCCACTTGCCATCATTAATCAACAGTGGCAGCCCAGGCAAAGTGCCCTTAGATGAAAAGCCTGCTTAAGCATACAAAATTTGAATCTGCAATAGGATGTTAATCCAGGACTGATGCACCCTGCTGGCACTTAATAGCTTATCAGGAAAACATATGGTTGAATCAGGTATTCTCAACTGTCAAGGTGATGTAGAAGTGTCAGTGTCATTTGGACTGAGAACTGGCTGAAGGACAGGGCTCAGAGGGTTATGGTAAGAGGCGCAGAGTCTAGTTGGAGGCCTGTAGCTAGCGGTCCACCCCAGGGGTCAGTACTGGGTCCAGTCTTGTTCAACATATTCATCAGTGACCTGGATGAGGGGACAGGGTGTGCCCTGAGCGAGTTTGGTGATGACACTAAACTGGAGGAGTGGCTGATACACCAAAAGGCTGCGCTGCCATTCAGTGAGATCTGGACAGGTTAGGGAGTTAAGTGGAGAGGAACCTAATGAAATCCAACAAGTGTATGGTCCTGCACCAGTACGGGTTAAGGGTTGACCTGCTGGGAAGCAGCTCTGCAGAGAAGGACCTGTGAGTCCTGGTGGACAACAAGCTCTCCACGAGCCAGCAATGTGCCCTTGTGGCCAAGAAGGCCAATGGTACCCTGGGGAGCATTTGAGAAGAGCGTGACCAGCAGGTCGAGGGAGGTTATCCTCCCCTTCTACTCGGCTCTGGTGAAGCCACATGTGGACTATTGTATCCAGTTCTGGGCTCCCCATGCCAAGAAAGACAGGGAACTACTGGAGAAAGTCCATCAAAAGGCTACAAAGATGATTAAGGGACTTTAACATCTCTTGTGTGAGGAAAGGCTGAGAGAGCTGGGTCTGTTTAGCCTGGAGAAGAGAAGACTGAGAGGGGATCTCATCAATACTTATAAATATCTAAAGGGAGGGTGTCAAGAGGATGAGGCCAGGCCTCAGTGGTGCCCAGTGACAGGACAAGGAGCAATGGGCACAAACTGGAACACAGGAAGTTCCATCTGAATATAAGGAAAAAACTCTTTACTCTGAGGGTGACCAAGCACTGGAACAGGCTGCCCAGAGAAGCTGTGGAGTCTCCTTCTCTTGAGATATTCAAAACCTGCCTGGATGTGATCCTGTGCAACCTGCCCTAGGTGATCCTGCTTTAGGAGGGAGGTTGGACTAGATGATCTCCAAGAGATCCCTTCCAACCACTACCATTCTGTGATTCTGTGATTCTGAGAGGACAGTAGGCCTCCATGAGGGAAGCAGGACTGCTTGAAAGGAGCACATTGTTGGTATGCATCTGAAAACTCCATCCTAATACACAAAATGCAGTTGTCTTGCATTCCACAGTATCTTAGTTACTCTGGTTTTTTAGCATTAGTAATAGTAAGGGCTTGCTATTTGCAGCTCTGCAACCTTTCACCCAGGCTGCTGTAGCAGTGTTTTCCAGAGTCTCCATGGAAATATTTTCCCTTTATTGTTCTCCGCTCTTATTCCCATACTGTTTGTCTCATGGCCTGGCACCGGCAACCCCAATAGTTGAATAGAACAGCAGGTTCTCTCATGGGAAGGAACTACTGCTACCAGTGGCATGAGAATCACCCCTGCATCACAAAGTAGGTAACGGTCACCCAATAAATACTATCATAGCAGGAATCTAAAGATGGAAATTAATATAAGGAGTCATATCTCAATCCCAGTGAGTTTTAAAGGAATTTTGTCTCTACTGATATGCTTTTTCTGGTTTGAAGTTGAAATCATTAGACTCCAATGGGTTCTAAATGGTTTTCATTCAAATTCATAAATTCTGCAAAGGTTATTTATAACTCAGCTTCAGGTTTATGCAAAATCACGGCCCAAGTTTGCTAAAAATTTGCACACAGCAGATAAGAAGTCTCTCTGACCACTCCAGGTAGCTTTCATCTTAAAATTACTTTAGATCTGAGGCAACAAATAATGTCAGATTTCTGGATGTATCTTGAAGCATATTAAAATAGCAAATGAGATTAATTTCAGTTTATTATCCTTTCTCCTCATGATGAGCTGATCATCTACATGCCTTTAACAGTTCCTCTTGGATCCTTAACCAAACTTACTCCAAAGATAAAACACCTTATCATCTTAAAAACATCTGGAGTTGTTCCCTTGTCAGCTAAAAGGTAAGCCTTCAAAACCTAACTTACTCAGTTTGTACTGAATGCAGTGATGAACTTTATGATTAGAAAAGGTTTTGAGATTAGTGGCAGGGATACTGGAATACAGGGGGATGCAGGTTCAGAAAAAAAGGTGACAACTAAATTACTTCCAAATTTGCTTTGTGGTACTCTATGGGCACCAAACAAAGATATTTCAAGGACTGGTTTAGGTTTTCTTTAATCAATATAATGAAACTTTACTTATGGAATGGGGTAGAAACAGCATCCATCCAACTTCTAGGGAAATGAGTCAGAATTTTGAAGCAAGAAAGTATCATTTTGTATAAATAGCCCATCTTTCAGCCATAAAATCATGCTGTTTAATTCCTGAAATAAACCTCTGAAACTTCTGGTTTGAGCTAGTGAATATCTCTTGTAAATACAATCAAATTCAGCTCCTGGAAATAGGCACAACCTGAACTGAACCATGTCAGTACACAGCTACCATTAAAACAAAATGCCACCTTCTTTTCAACCTGCCTTTTTCTAGTTTCCTTGCCAATGACTGGATTTTAGCCATGAAGTGGCTCTGCTTGATTAAAGAATTTTATTATGAGTTCTAATCTTTGCCCAAATTTCTTGTTCTTCTACCCTGGGTCACCTTTGTAACTTTTTTTTTTTTTTTTAAGCAAAGTAAGTCATTCACCATAAACATATTTCCCTGTCTTCAAAATATTCTTTTGAAGGGAAGTGAGGAATGAGAATGCTGTTATGTTTCCATAGGCTGACTACTGTGTCAGCCCTGGGGTTTTCTGAATAATTCCTGGCCTAGAAATTAATAATTGCCTAGAGGAGAAAATTATCCATAAATATCCAGTGGAGAATACTCTGAGTTCAATGGTAACTTCAACACCATGCATTGTGTATCTTGGGGCTTCATACAGCGCTGCATAAGAGAGCACCAGACATTCCGAAGGTATATGAGCAAGAAAGAGCAAGACTCCTTGCGCTGGACTCCTTGCATTTCTGGATAGAGGCTGTTTCCTTTTCATAGTTTTTAGCAAGGTATTTGTCAGAAAACAGGTAGTATTCCAGCGAATTTTCAGTGCTCAGAGTTTTTATATGAACTACTAAATTGAAGAAATACAACATACAATTCAAGTGTTGAATAATCCCTAAGTGTCCAACATGTCAGTTATAATTCTATTCTGTTTGTTGCTGTAATGTAAGACAATAACACAAACCCACAAAATTAAAAAACTCGTTCCAACTGGATTCTATAAAAGTTATAAATATTAAGATATATTATACAATATGAAATTTATATAAGTTGAAAAAGTCCTTATTTAAATATTAAATCCAGAAAATAATTTTAGCGTAATTTTTCAAATCTAAATAGTGAAATGGAGCCTTTTGAAGAAGCAGGGGGAAGAACTGTTGCCCTGAGATATGCATCAAGGAATGAACACTCTCAAAAATATTTCAAGAACTCTGCAAATGCCTGCAAGCAAAAACTTTGGCAGCTTAATATTGTGGAAAGAAAGATTTAGGTAGGAATCTGAGAATGTAGATTTTTTTGGTACTTTTAATTTTTTTTAATATATTCTGTATATTCTGGGCATTGTGTTTAACCAAAAGACAGTGGTGAATTAGTTTGTGTAAAGACTCCTTAACTGTGTCCTTGAGTTTAATCAAATGTGTGGGACCCGATGTGTCTAGAAATCTCAGTGGAGTGAAGCTGTTTCCAACAGACCAAGTGGTCTCTGTAGACCCTTGGAGTACTCAGGGGGCTCGGGTTGGGCTTCAGCTCAGGACAACCGAGATATTGAGTAATTAGTGGCCAGTGTCGTACTGACTCATCTTTGCATTGGCTCTTGCAGCATAAATTGTTGTCAATTTCTGTTTCATTCCCTGTGTTCCAGGTATTTTCTGACCACCAAAATATTCAGACTGAGTCACATCCCTAACTGTGCAGGATTCCCTATGTTTTAGTCGCTATTTTTTCTTACTGATTCTTGTGTAAGTAGAGATGACTATAAGCTTTTCCATACCACATTTTAGAAGTTCCAACACCCTCCATACTCCTCAGAATTCTCTTTTAAGTCACTCAGTATCCCATAAGGAACCTGTCAACACGCAGCATGTGATGTGCTGTTTGTGCTGAAATAAGCTAGTACGGAGGTATTCTAATTGGTGCTCTGCAGGCACTAGTGATGAAAGGTAATCACGGTGAAATAGTTGGACTAATGTGATAAATACGATAGGAGCATTACTACTGGCTCTACTACATGTAAATGAACTACTGATCTGTTTTTAATCAAAATAATGTGATTTGAAATACTTAATTTTATAAGTATTTCCCAGAGAGTAGTTTTCTTCTTAGTTATTTAAAGCACTGTTCAATAATGAGAGTTTTCTATTAGTCTTTTTACACAAGAAGATATACTGATAGCAATATTAATTGCATTTTATGCTATTCCCATATCATAATATCAAACAGAATAGCCTTTATGTTTCCTTCTAAGGACCGACTACCAATAGCGTGCACAGGCTTTTGCTCTGCCTGAGGCTGGTGTGGCTGAGCTGCCAGTCACAGGCTTGCCATAAACACCATGAAGCCACAAGCAAGCACAAGACAATATAAAGACACAGGAATGAAAAAACCCTGCAGATCATGTATATATCTAATTTGTATTCTTCATCATCCTCTCCAAGGATCCTCCTGGACATAAACAAATTTTATTTATCATGTCATCAGCCTCTGTCCTCTAAGTGCATAATACCAGATCCCTACTTGTTCAAATAAAAGAAAAAAATGCAATTAGAAGTTATACCTAAATTCTGATCAGTTCAAGTACCCATTTCGGATGAGATATTAGAACAAGCCTAGCAGTTGTAAGTATGTACCAATTGACATTAGGTGTGAGTCTTTCGTAAGTATATTGGCTAAAATCAAGAAAAAAGCGGGCTCTTTAGAGCAAGATCTAACTATATTCTCTTCTAGCAACAGAAACCAAATACTGCTCTTAACAAAAGAAAGGGAACTGAACAACATTCCTTTCCTCCAACTGCGATTTTCATATGCTGACCTTAGTCATGAAATCTACCCAGAAAACCCCTACAAGTCTAAGACAGGTGTAGGGAATGCAGGGCAATTTTGTAGCTGTACTGACTGCCATACAGGAAACCTGGCTGGAAATCTTTTAATGGAAAAAAGAACAACACATCTAGCAAAATGCACACTTGAAATTAATTATATGAAAATGATTGAAATACAGGTTTTCAGGTTTCTTATTATTATTGAAATACAGGTTTATCCAGATGAAGTGTTCTGATATTTTCAAACTGGAATCATGTTTTGTAACTTAGCCAAAAAGTCCTGGATATAATTTTTTGGTGTTGCTATGCAATGGACTTTCTGTCTCCTTTTTGTATAGTTTCATACACTTCAAATATGAAGAAATGGTCTCTCTGGATGTCAGATTTTGGCACAAAATGTATTTCCAGCCAGACTGAGTATTATTGCATACTTATATATGGAATAGTGTGCTTTAAAGTAAGTTTGAGCACACAAAAACCTGATTACATCCACTTTGTATGTTTTGGCTTGAATTGGCTCTCACTGGCTTGTGAGTATTCTTTGGAAGCAGTGCTTCCCTATAGTACATGTTTCTTTTCGAAACATGACAGGCTTTTGGATTGCATCACTAAGAGCAAAGAACAAACAGGAAGAAAGATTCATTTAAATATGTCTGATTTGAAATTTTCTGAAGTTCTGGACACAGAACTTAAAATATCAATTCCAAAAAAAGCTAAATACCCCTGCTCCCCTATATGGGTAACCAAAATAAAGGTGCTGAAAACACACTGGGTATCAGAACTGGTTTCCCAAAACTTTGTAATTGTCACCACTATTCTGCTAACATGTCACAACTTGAAAGCATGGGTTGTATACCAAATTTTCCTTGTGGTCAAAGAGTCTGAAAGCAGAGACTGAAGTTTCTGTTAAAAGTCTCTCTACCCTACAGGTGGCTCAGCTGTAAGCTTTATTATACCATGAAATGCAGGGCATCATGTTAGCATAATTTTTTTCTTACTTTCTGTTTGTCTCAGAAAACTAGCACTTAATCTACACAAGCTAGTTTCTGATTCATGCCCTTCATTCTTAATATTCTTTCCATGTTTGTTTGTTTGTTTGCTTGTTTTATCTAGACTTTTAAATTATTACTTTAAATTAGTAAGATCTTGGTGGAGAGGTCCATGTCCCCAAGTGAAATTTCTACTCTGCCTCTGATTCTCTGATTCTCTTTGTCTCCTTTCTCAGTAATTACTGCTTTTTGCCTAAACCAGCTTAATCAGATTTCTGTCACATTTATTGCATTTAACATCAGAGTAAACACCAGTCAATTAAAGACAATTACTACTGGCTTCCAGAGGTTACATCATATTTTGCCCCTCATTGTTAAAGTGCAGTCTGAGAAGGTATTCTTCCTTGGATGTCATGAAAGAAATATCTCATAATATTTTCATTAAAGGCTAATTCGATCTAGTATTAAAAATCCAAATGACAGACAAAGAAATATATCTTCAAAATCCTATGTGCCTTAGACTTAAGGTCTCTCATAAGTGTTAAAGAAATGATACCTAATTTATCCTAGAGTAATTATATAGATGAAGTGTTCATTGGCACCTCTTAAAACAATTTTATACTCGCATTTCTGTATGATTATGGTCATTATTATGTCATTCATTGACATGCAGGACAAAGACAATAGACCAGAATTTGACAAAGTCTTCAATGTCTGTTTTCATTTAAATATTGAAATATCACTGGTTTTTTCAATATAGACTAGTCTCTTAAAATCGAATTAGAGGTGGTAAGAAAGCTATATGAACTTCTGTGTCTTAACTAAGCTTAATCATTGAAGTTTTACCATCTCTAATTACTAAAGGGCAGATCTTTTTGGGGTCTGCATTGCTCAGGAAATGGATAATGGGATGCAGATCCTTTCGCCCTGAAATTGTTGGGATTTATCTACTCCAGGTTCTTGCTTACCAAAATTTGTTCACCTTATGATCATCATTTAATTATTTTGTTTAGAATCCAATGTAAGACCCTTCTAGTTCAGTCTAGATGGTCATGTGTAGTTCTAAAGGAAAGCCTTTTTCCCATGTCTACTCTTCTTCAAACAATACATGTACTTCTGTTTGCCGCAAGATGAAAAAAGAGAATTGTAAGTGATTGCCAGTCACTTTCTTGTTGGTTTTGATAGTTGTATGGAAACAGCTAAATGACATTCATCTAGGTTCCAGAAACAAGTGATGAAAATGGCTCTCCCTTGCTTTGGTATGTGCAACCATACTAATATGACCAAAGTGGGCAAGGCGCTGGCTGAGATTAATTTATTTAAATGGCCTGGCAGAAACCAAATCAGAGTAAGATACTGTTGGGGGAGGCATTTTGAAGAGTTTGCAGCTGAAACACAGTCTCCTTTGAGTATTCACAGTTGTTCAGGTACACCTTACCTTACGAACTTAATGAACTATTGCAAAGTGCTCAACTGTTTATTGAAACGGCATGCACAAATGCCTACCGAAGACTTTAAAGTATGGATCCTTCTGGTTCCCTCTAGGTGAATCTTCCACAGGGAGGAAAACTATGGAACATCTCCTAGCATACTGAATTATGTTTGTGCACGCTTCTCCAGCAAGACAACATCCGTACTGGAATCTAAAGACTCCTGTTGTTCAAGGACAGGTTCTATGTTACAAAGCTCACAGGAATTTCCATATGCTGGATCATGAACCAGCAGAAATGTGTTCTGTCACTGGTTTTATAAGTATTTCTTTAGTCTTAATGTATATATATATATATATATATTTTTTTTTTTTTTTTTAATTAGTTAACCCAGGTACAACAATGATAAAATTTTCATTTGTATCTGGTGTGGCAGAGGAAAAATTTTGGTGATAGTCTATAAGCCCCATATTTTATGAACTAATAACTGAAACATAAGCATAACCACAACGTAAAATTAATGAGGATTACATATACATTCCTCTAGGACTTAGTGGTCAAAGGAACTTCTTATTTTTGGAATTTTCCTGGAGCAAAACATAAGGTAACACCATCATAAAGAGACAGTGACTTCTGCCTCGTTGCCCTCCCTGCCCCTCCCCCAAGGCCCTCGAATTTTCTACTTAGCAAAAGTATTGATAGAGTAGATCTGTGAAACAGATTATTATTGTTATTACCATTATTATTCTCTTCCATTGTTATCCTATTAAATTGTATTTATCTCAACCAATAATGTTTTTTTCCATTCTCCTCCCTATCTCACTGCACGAAGAGGGGTGAGCAAGCTGCTGCATGGTGCTCAGTTACTGTCTGGGGTTAAACTACGACACCACTCTACATTAAAAAAAAATAATAATAAAAAATAAAAAAAATAAAAAAAAAATTGATGGTTTAATCATCAGGAGAAAGTGCATTTTCCAGAACAGCCAGGAATGGATTGATTAGGGCATTCAGCAATGATGTGAGAATTCTGAATTATGTAAGAAATAATTTAGAGAATCACACTGGCCCTTTCTGTCTCTCAGACTCCAAATCCCAAACTGGAGCTGAAAGGCCTTTATTGAAGGATTCATTAAAACTCATGTGTACTGGTGAAAAGTTTGTTTTAATGAATTAATGTTTTCAGACAAGAATATTTCACTAAAAAGTTACAAAGCCAACTCTCAGACTTTCTCTTATATTCTTTCAAGGCAACTACAAAAGAAGAGAAATATTTTCAATATTTCTGATTAACTTTAAAGATGACTGAAATGTAGAATAAAATGTCATTATCTAATATACCCATAGTGGTGGTAGAACAAGCAGAAATGTTAAAAAGAGAACAGTATGAAGTAAATAGTCCATTAAAGGTACCCTAGCCAACAATTTCCATGTTTCCAGTCACAACTGAACATCAGTTCCAATAGAAATCAGAAGCAGTTCCCTGGCGGCGCAATGCCGAAGATGATGTATTGTGCTTGGCAATTTGGAAACCTCCCTTTCCTCAATTCATTCCTTCTCGTTTCCTACGGCCTATAGTCTCACTGCGTGCAAGTTTCCTTCCTGCCTTTACGTTGCCAAGGACTTTGACAACATCCTGCTCATCAGTGCGGTGCTGTTACCTGATGAGTGCTCTCACTGCTGATTTTGGATAGGAATAGTCATATCAGATCGAGCCACAGTTCAATCTTACCTCCATTCTTGGCTCTAGCAGTGGCCAAGTCCTGGTGTTTCAGACAGTCAATCCCCACTGAAAATATTCCTGCCTAATTTATGGCACTATACACAGAAGAAAGGTTACTTGGGATGAATTTTGATCTCTTCAGCATCCTTGGCAATCAGCTTATGCCTGAGGAATGTCAGTTCACCAAGTGGTGAATAAACTGTGCATGTTCATAGTTTGTCATTCTTCTCCATCGTTTTCCATTGATTTCATTCTTCTTCTTGAATAAGTAAATATATATGTAATATATTAAATTAGATAGAAGGTGTAGAGGATTTAACAAATGCCCTCCCTTCCCAGCCTCACCTGCACTGCTTTTTTCTTTACAGTTATTCTGAACTGCCAGTGCTCTGAGGCTTTAATATCTGTGTTTTGGAACACGAATTATGGTGCTTAGCAAATAGAAAAGTAACATTGTCTCAGGCAGGTATTTAAATATCTCATCCTGAGTGGTACAGAGTGCTACAGGCTGAAATTAAACTGCATGATGATTTGCTGTTGCTGGTTTTAAGTAGACTCCCTTTTATTTTTGATAAAACACACTTAGTTCTCTTGTTATGGGACAGGATGCCAAAATGAGGTAATACTTTGCAAACCAGTTATTCATTCAGACATACTAACTAACAAGCCTGGAATTTTTCCAGAGCATTAAATTTGACATACCCCTAGGAAAAGGTCACATACAGTGAACTGTTTAGGCAGAGGGGAAAAAAAACCCACCACTGCCACCATCCCCAAATTCCAGAAAAATAAACCCAAAACATTCTAATAGTGCCAGATTTGTTCTTTTGATTTTTCATCTTGATTAATAAGGGAAATAAGGGCTATTTAAAAACAAATATTTAGGTACCTATATTATAGCTGAAATCATTGCTTTGCCCACTACAGCTGGAATGAATAAATCATCCAGAAAATTTGTGTAAATCACAGTACGTTTTGTAGTTATGCCACTTTCGTTCACCTTAAAATACAGAAAATTTGAGTTCAAATGTCCTCTTTCTGATTTACAGTAGGAATGTCAGCTACATCCATAAGATATTCTGATTTTCACCTTGTTCAGTCTTTCTAATTACTTTTTTGAAAAAAAAAATAAATTGGGGCAAATTTATCTTTTTAATAACGTATCTCAGGTTTGCTTCATGTGTCATATGGTGCTGTCCATCTCTAGATAACATACTGATATAATTCCATTACAGTGTGGAAATTGACTTATTCACAGTTCATTGCTTAATTATAGTGTACTCAAGCCCTGTTAACGTTCAAAGTATTCCCAACCTTAGCTTTTACTTCTGTAGGTACTTCCCTGGCAGGCTGAGATGCAGCCTTCTCTAAAAAACTGAGCCTGACTCTGCTCTTTCCTCCTTTTTCAAAGAATTTCTTAGCTCCCTGCTTCTCACATTGCTTCAGTGCATAGTGATCCATATTCCTCCCTCTCTCATTCTCTCAACCTGCAATATTTGATGCTTACCCTTTAGACCTGTCCCTCTCTTTAATAATTCCATTACAAACTGTTGCTGTGACACAAGCTGTCAGATTAGCTCTCATTCTGGGCTGCTGAACAAACACCATCATTAATTTCTCTGTGAGAAAATAGTGTAAGCACAGAGACAAGAAAATAGTGGGCATAAAGCTATTCACCTGCTTCATGTGGAAATCGCACAATACAGAGGGATTGTGCTGATAGCATATAAGGGCAACACTTCATTTATTGCATCAGTGCCTCAAATGTACATGACCCACACAAAGATGTTTGAGATTTTTAATGTGGTTGACTTGCGCTATCTAGTTGGTTCTAGACTATATTCATCTACCCATGTATTCATGCCTATATGCTTCACGTCTCCTGTCAGCTCACTTAAATAAAAAAGCTGGAGGAAACCTCCAGTTTCATAGTCTACTAACACCAGCTAACACAAAATCCGAGAATAGTGATGTTCAAATTGCATTTCAGTTCCTTGCATTAAATGTAACTTTTGCAAACCCCATGAATGATGGGAAGGGAAACTCCATCCCTCATCATGAACCAACAACGTACATGACCTGGCAACGTGTGCTTGCAGGCCAAAAACCAACTGTATCCTGGGCAGCAAGTCAAGGGAAGTGATTCTCCCCTTATAGTCAGCTCTGGTGAGACCCCACCTGGAGTACTGTGCCCAGCTCTGGGGTCCTCAGCACAGGAAAGTCATGGATATATTGGAGCGGGTCCAGAGGAGGGCCACAGAAATGATCAGAGGGCTGGAGCACCTCTCCTACGAGGACAGGCTGAGAGAGTTGGTGTTGTCCAGCCTGGAGAGGAGAAGGCTCCAGGGACACCTTATTGCAGCCTTTCAGTACTTAAAAGGGGCTTGAAAGAAAGATGGAGACAGGCTTTTGAGTAAAGTCTGTAATGATAGGTCAAGGGGTAATGATTTTAAACTAAAAGATGGTAGATTTAGACTAGATATAAGGAAGAAATGTTTTACAATGAGGGTGGTGAGGCACTGGAACAGGTTTCCCAGAGAGGTGGTAGATGCCCCATCCCTGGAAACATTCAAGGTCAGGTTGGACAGGGCTCTGAGCAACCTGGTCTAGTTGAAGATGTCCCTGCTCATTACAGAGGGGTTGGACGAGATGACCTTTAAAGGTCCCTCCCAACCCAAACTATTCTATGATTCTATGATTCTGTGATCATATTTAGAGGGTCGCATTTTGGAGGGGAAATTGCTGGTCTAGGCCAAAAGGAAACCACAACTTTAAATTGAACAGGATATGTCTTATGGTGTGTTCTAACTTTGTTTTCTTTTTGTGTCCTGAACAGCTAGGTCTAGGCTTAGAAACTTTCACCTCCTTTCATGCACCGTTCTCTCATTCTGTAGAAGTCTTTTTCAGCATCTGTCCTGCCTAATTTCACCACATATATGACTTCTAATTGTTTTCTAAAAAAAAATTTCATGAGAGCTTAAAGCTGCTGTTTTAATTTGGAATATTAAACGGACAGTTGAAATTGAAATTGAAATTTGAAAAGCTCTTTCTAGCTTTCTAGAACTCATTCTAAGTTCTGGCAACTCCTTTGCGTTTAGACTGTCTCCAGTAAAATGTATTTGTACAATAAACTGACAAGCATGTAGGAAAGAGATTTCCATGAAATAAAGAAAGAAGAATTCATAAAATGTTTTCATTGTGCTTTTCTATAACTGCATCGGGTTTAGTTATTCTAAATTCCTAATTTAGAATTTGCACACATGTAGGGCCTTAATGATGCATTTACATCCTGACCGAAATCTTCCTTGGACTTTTTCTCCAAAGCAAGGCTGTCGTGGTTTCAGCCGAGAGGGTTAATTTTCTTCATAGTAGCTAGTTTGGGGCTGTGTTTTGGATTTGTGCTGGAAACAGCATTGATAATACAGAGATGTTTTTGTTATATGGACCTATTGCTGAGCAGTGCTTACACAGAGCCAAGTCCTTTTCTGCTTCTCACACCGCCCTGCCAGCGGGATGGCTGGGGATGCACAAGGAGTTGGGAGGAGACACAGACAGGGCAGGTGACCCAAACTGACCGAAGGGATATTCCATACCATATGATGTCATGCTCAGTTTATAAGGAGCTTGGGGGAAGAGGAAGAGGGGGGACAGTGGCATTTGGAGTGATGGCGTTTGTCTTCCCAAGTAACCGTTAGGTGTGACGGAGCCCTGCTTTCCTGGGGATGGCTGAACACCTGCCTGCCCATGGGAAGTGGTGAATGGATTCTTGGCTTTGCTTTGCTTGTGCACGCAGCTGTTGCTTTACCTGTTAAACTGTCTTTATCTCAACCCACGAGTTTCCTCACTTTCACTCTTCCAATTCTCTCTGCCATACCAATGAGGGGAGTGAGCAAGTGGCTGCGTGGTGCTCAGCTGCCAGCTGGGGTAAAACCACAACAAAGGCGCAGGGCTAGAAGACTTGAAGTTGAAGCTCCCTGACAGACTGTGTGTAAGAAAAAACACCACGTTATTTTTCATTTTTAGCTGGGGTTTTCCCCCACTTAATGGTAAAAGCTCTGTAGATGATTATATGCTGATTCTTTTTTTTTCCTTAAGGGAAAAAAAGAGACTCTTGAATATAGTGTGCAGAATTTAATCCTGGTTTAGGATACTATTGTTCTGTTAACAGGCCCTTCCTCCACGTACAAACCACCACCTTACTGTGCATTTTGCTGACAGACTAAGGCTGCCGTACGTACTCTCCTGAGGCATCTCCCTGGCGTGATGGCTGCACACCCGTGTAAGGCATGTGCCACGTAAGGGCTGCAGCCTCGGACTGCGCCAGGTTTTAGCTCACCAGAGTGGTACTGCCTTGAAAGGATGCACTGGCCAGCAAAACCTCTGTCAGTGGGGAGAGAGGAGTGTCCCCCAAGGTAAACAGTTTGAAGTGAGGCATTTAGAGAGAGTACGCTGTGATTGTAGGGAGGAGATGATAATGGGGCGGACTGTAAGCACCCTGCAGGACTCCACATAATGTTCTCTTCATTTACCAAGCCATTAAACTGGAGCTGATTTTATTATCATAATTTTTTCCACTGGCATCTGAAGAAGTTTTATGGCTTTCAATAAAGCCTTCTCTCTACTCAGAATCTTGTCTGATTTTTACTATAACATCTTCTAGTGAGATTTATGTTCTTGTTTTGCTTAAGATTCACATTTTAATGTAGCCATAAAAACAAGTTAGATTTGCTTGTTTGAGGGAATCTTACTTAGTTAATTATCAGGCACCACGTGGCAAATAATTTAATTTAGCTTCTATTATACGATGATTGTTATTTATTTTCTTGACTTACTTCACAATGGGGAGAAGGAACAGATAAACCAGAATGCTGTAGGAATCCTCACATGAGAAAGGAATCCATTTCAGCAACAGGGATGTTCCTTCAGACAAAGTAAGGACCCTCTCTCAGAATGACCACTCAAATTTGGAATTAACACTGCCATCCCAGACCTTTTTGAAATTAACTTTGTGTTTTAGATTTGATTTTGGTCTTCTCACCAATAGAATCATGTGTGAGATACTATCGCACTGTGGATATTAAAGCTTTAGTCATCCTAGAGATTTCCTTCCAAGATAGTGTTCGATTGTGCGAGGTTTCCTTGCAGCCTAGCTTTGATGTTCCTAACTGTCTAAAAGATTTGACTAAATCTATGATGATTTAAAATAAATAAATAAATGTATGTGTTCCTTCTAATGGAGCAGAAAGTATTTTGGGTGGGGGGTCTTAGTAACTCACATTCTTTAAGATTCACTAAATGAGACCAAAGTCAATAAAACCAAAGCAGGAGCTTCATACTACCAAAAAATAATTTTTTCTGTTCCATTCTACCATAAAGCAAGTGACAACGTATATTTTCATCAACAGTATATATAGCCTGTATCTGCTATTCTCACTGAAAGAGTTTTAACCTGCCATATAAGTTTAAGAGACGATACAAGGCGCTCCACCATTATCCTTCTCACTCAGTGGTCAGCACTGAGTTACTCTGTGAAATGAGGATCTCCTGTTATGGAAGTGCATTGAGATTTTGGTATTCCGCAGTCTCAGACTCCTTCATATGTTCACTAGAAATGTCACAGGATTATTTTTTTATTACTTTGGTGATCTTGAGGATGCTTTCATAGGATAACAGTCTTTTATGTTAATGAAAGGATGCCTTGCAGATAAGTCTTGCATCCAAGATAATCATGAATCAAGAAACAGACAGGGGAAAATCAGGGTTTTGCTCACCAGGTAGATGTAGACTGAAGCCAATGAAGAATTTTCTCTCCAGAAAGTGCAATGGTGATGGTTGTAGTTCATCGCCTCTTTATTGATCTTCCCATTAAAATTCAAAAACCTTGTTTATAAATACAAAATTTATACATTTGTTCTTTCCTGGAAGAAACATAACATTTCTGTGGGCATTTAGTTGTCTTTGAGTTTGAGGATTTTTATTATTAATGGCATTCCAGTCTTTGTCAGCTCCAAATTATTTGCTGTGTTACTGACAGCAGAGAAATTCCAAGCTAGAAAATACTTTCTTGATCTGAGTTCAATTTCAGCACAATTGCACATATGTCTGTGCAAATTTTGTTTGTTTTTGTTCTTTTAATCACAATTGTACTTAATTTATGTTCAACTTTGAATATGTGGTTGTTTATAATTTATTTCAAAAAATTAAATTTAACTTAATTTCAAGGCAAAACATTAATTTTTAAATATTTTTGCAATTGCCTGGAATTCCAGTTATTAGGATATTTTTTTAAATGCCTCCCCATTCCATTAGTTTCAAACTATTTCACAAAATGGACATTGATTTATTAAATATGTCAGTTGATCCAAATCTACTTGGTTTTGGTATAAAAAATATTTGGTCCAAAAGTTTCACCTTGCTCTATTGCTGAACTGCAGTGACTGTCAGTACGAGTTTTATCTTCCTGAAAAAGTGGTGACAGTAATATTGTACCCTTGTGAGAAATTACTTCATTAGTGCCTTCAAATTATTGAGGTCACTGAATGGAAAATTCTGTAAGTGTAATATCATGCTGAATAGAAAGTGGGATAGTAGACTAGAATCGATCATTGATCCAATCTGATCTATCATCCTCTGACCTGTGTCATAGTGTCCCCGTTGATACCAAATGATCTGAAAGAATAAACTGTAGAATACACCAAATTGCAACTGCTGGTGACTGCGAAATGCCCTGATGAACGTGCTTTGGCAACTCTCTGTTAGCACCTCCTTTTATAACAGCACAATGGCCAGTTGTAATCCAGATCATTCCCAGAACACTGGCTTATTATGGTTCTCTCTCTCTTCAGTGTAAAATTTATGATCCACATATTTCACCATCCTCAAGATCTTTAGAAATATCAGGAAGATGTACAAGAAAATTTGTTCCATAAAGATTAAACCAGAATCACAGGTTCAGCTCTTAACTATTTATTAAATGGATACCAAGCTCTCAAAGTGATGCTAGCAGGTGATGAAGTTCTGGTCCAGGTGTAGTTATAATCCATTATACAAATGGACAAAGTGAGTATACAGACTAAGGCATCTGCACAAAACTATTATTTTTTGTTTTATTGTTTTGTTACTTTTGTCTCGATATGTATCTTCTTGTCATTAACTATAACAATGTATTTAGATTTTTAAATTATGATAATGTCTAGAGTCGTCAATCACCTAGATGGGCTAGACATTAAAAAATATGTTTGGTTTGGATTGTAGGGTTTTTTTTTTCAATGACTGTGCCTAATCCAAAATGTTTCAGGCCCAATCCTCAAAACTAGTTAGTGTCTCACTTCTGTTGAAATAAGACTTATATGCCTGCAGGCCAGATGGAGAAGAAAAGCTGTAGAGTCCAGAGAACAAGGCATAATAAAATAACAGGGCAATTTCCTTAAGATTTTAGCTTAGCTTATTCTGTGTCACTTTGGTCTCCTGTAGTGGTAACTGCAGTGCTGACTTAAGCTGTCCATGTGTGATATTAAGAGCTAGCTTTCATGGCTTTTTGCTGACTTACACAAACTGGCAAAATTTATAATAGCACCACAGCTATTCAGAAAATTAACAGTCAATGAATATTTACTGAAACTGAAATGTTGTCTACCAGAGAAAAATAATGCCCTCTGGCTTCTTGCTGGTAGTATATCAGAAACCATTGGAGTCAGTTGATTCTGATTTTTGTCATGTGGCTGAACATTCGTCTTAGAACTCTGATCCATGACAGGGGTTCAATGTATAATATATCTACTTATTGATAGCAGTCCTTTATTTTACACATTTGTTAGTTGGCATACAAGGAAAACTAAAATGTTGATTAAAATGCCTTCTAAATCTCTTCATCCTCAAAAAAGATTTGCAAAGACCTGAAAGAAGATGAAAAGTATTTCCAGACGTCCCTCAAAGGTTGTGATATGAAAAAGAAACTGTAGACAAAGAAATCTGCAATACCCATATATAGTAGGCTCAGAAGATTTCCCAACTTGACTATACCATGAATGTAACAGACTACAAACTATTAGACAAGAAGTAAAATTTCCAAAAGTATCTAAGTCCCACTTTAAAATTAGATTCCCAAATGCCATGGAAAACCAAAATGCTTCAAGTCGCATTTGAAAATAGAACTTAGACTCCTTATTTACAAGGACACTTCAAAATGTTTTTGAATTGTACTACTTTAATGGGGTTTTTTGGAGAATACAGAGATCCAGACATGACTGTCAATTTGGAAAAGCACAGCCTTTTTACATTAAATATGTATTAGATGAGAGGTTTGGTCTTTATTTTATACACTACTGATTTAGCTTATGTTATATGTTGAACTGAGCAATTAACAGATGAACTAATTAATGACAATACTATCTGCAGTGTAATTAATAGCTAAGTCAGAGCAAGGTTACTGCTAGAAAGGTTTTGTCTCAGCAAGCTGTGAGTTCTTGCAAGGTTAGTATGAACTATATTTCCCCAACAAGTGCAGTAGCGAGCTGTAGGTGACCTGATGTATGCCACCACTAAAATGCATACCTAAGCATGAGTTTGATTCTAAATTTAAGAAGCTAATGGGTGTATATCCATTGACTTAATCAGAAACTGGACCGGTTCCAAAGACAGAACGCAGAACAAAAAAAAAAAAACCCAAACAACACATCAGAGAACAAATTTGTCTGCAATGATTGTGTAAACCTATGGTGGGACATGCTGAAGAGGAACACTGTGCTAGAAGTATATAATCTTGTTTTCAATAAAATAGATAATTTAAGAGGGTTTTTTCCCAGCACAATTTCCCTTCCTCTTTCTCCCATCTTTTCTCCACTATTACACCACACAGAGTAATTGTTCTCCATTTTCCAAACTTGCTTTTACACTTGCAAAATGGTCTAGTGAACTCTGCAATGACTGCAAGGGAAAAGTCTATTGTTTCAAGCTTTGACAAAAATGCCATTATCATCTATGCGTAAAAGCCCATATATAATCGGTATGAATTAGGCATGCTAGAACAGTAACATCCAATCCATGGTCTACCAGAAAAATTACTTTGGCCCATAGATCAGTCTTAGCAATGCTTATCCTAGAGCTGCAGGACCCTGAAGAACAATGATGCCTGAACACAGGCTGCTCCTCTCAGGATGAGTTGACTGCACTGCCCCTGTGCAGGAGGTGTTGTCCTTGGTGGGCAGCACATGCAGCAGATAGTCCTCCTCTGGCACTAGGATAAGCTGTGTAGTCCACCTGGCTAGAATGACTACCCACTGTCCTTTTCAGTGTTGGCCCTGCATATTCTTGTTGGGTCTGGTTTTACGGTACAGTCCAGTTCTGACTTCTGAGTTGCTTAAAGGCAGACATAAATATCAACCAAAGCCTTTTTGCCCTTTATGGTCGTTGTGGTTTAACCTCAGCCAGCAACAAAGCACCATGCAGCCGCTCACTTGCTGTCCCCCTGGTGGGAGTGGGGACAGAACCAGAAGCCTGGAAGTGAGAAAACTCATGGCTTGAGACAAAAACAGTTTAACAACAACAACAGCAACAGTAATAGTGATAGTGATAGTGATTGATAGTGACAGTGATAGTAAGAGTAGTAATAGTAATATAAGGGAAAGGAAAAAAAGTAACAGACAGAAGAATAAAACCCAAGACAGACAAGTGATGCAAAGGAAAACAGCTGCTCACCACCGACCAACTGATGCCCAGCCAGTCCCTGAGCAGCCGGGCGGTGTGAGAAGCAGAAAAGGACTTGGCTCTGTGTAAGCACTGGTCAGCAGTAACTAAAACATCCCTGTGTTATCAATCAACACTGTTTCCAGCACAAATCCAAAACATAGCCCCACACTACCTACTGTGAAGAAAATTAACTCTAGCCCAGCCAAAACCAGTGCAACAATGAACATGGTTTCTGTCATGATCTGTTTGACAAACATACTTTTCCTTTTTTCACCATCAGCCACTAAAGTGCTGACAGCAGTGAGCCAAAGAATATATTACTCATTGTATTTACGCATATTTGCCACAAAATAATTTTTAGATGTTCAAAGAGTATGTGCTTTTTGAATCAGTAAAGTTTCTGAAACACACCAGCTATTCCAGTACAAGGAAGGTGCCTGAGTTTGTTTAGGGCTTTATTTTTGTTTATTATTTGTAAATTGTTTATTTATTAAAAATACTCCATGATATTCACAGGGAATCATTGTCTTGGGCATACAGATTTGGATTTCTCTCTCCATCACTAAAACCTAATGTTCGTTTCTTAGGAGTAAGAACAAACAATATTTACAGTATTTAAGCAGACCAATTCCAATAATGTATGACATTTCATCAAAAGGAAGGCAAGATGAATTGGGAATAAAGGAAATTTTCAGTGGTATAACATAAGTCATTTACATTTTGGCTTAGGGGTCCTATATGAATAATGACAGAATGGAGTAAGTGTCTCAGTCCTTTGTTAGAGGTGATTCATCTCGTTATGAGGAATGTGTATTGCCATTGTAATACATTGTTAAAGACTGGACTTTTCCAAAATAAAATCTTTGTTGTTTTGCATAGAAGGTAGCTTAGTTTTAATTCCTGATACATCATTTACTTCTCAGACTGAAGTAATAGATTTTATTCAGTCAAGTACAAAAAGCCGATAATAATGTGTTATTAGCTTTATAGAGTGATAATTAAAATATGAGAATATACAGAAAGGTCTCAAAAGCAGTGTTAATAGGGTTATTTTGTTCTTCCTGAATATTTTATTGTATTTATTTTCAACAGAAGGTAGCCAAGGTATAAAATCTACTGGAAGGATTCATTAGAAGAGTAACCATGCATGTGGAATACCATTTAGAATCTGCAATTCTTAGAGTTATCCTTACTTTAGGGGCAAAGTTTAATTTTATATTTTATTGCTTTGTTTATTTGGCTGTTTACACTCAACATGCTGTCACTGCACAGAAACTGAGCTGGCTTAGCTGTGACTGGTTAGATATGTCACATAGCACTCTCAGATTCTCATGACTGCCATCAGGATGAGCTTTGATCCACAAGCAGTCTTAGATCTGTGTAAAGCAAATGGATTTTAAGTGCCTGAATTTCAATTAAAAGCAATTAAGCTTCTTTTTTGAGGGAGACAAGTGTAAATAATAAAAGCTTCGGCACAATTCCAAGGGACACGTGGTCATAAGTGAAGCAACTTTGCCAGGTATCCTATTATCACAGGATGAGGAGCTTGTACTGAGATTTCCACTTAAACAAGATTCATATTCTTCTGTTCCATACTTTCAGAAAACTGGCTAAAAATTAATTAGATCTCAAAATATGGCACACTAATTCACCAGTAGACATTTGAACTATCTGGGTAGTTTTCTAGATGAAAAGTTTCTGTATCAAAAAACATTTAAAGTAATATAATAATAATACCCATCCTAAAGTGACTTGTTTTTCTCTGATGTTTATATGTTCATTTTTTAAATCAAAATCTGTGTCTTATTCCATTATTTCTTCTGTGTAACTCAACACTTCTATACTTCAAGAAAAGTCTTCGTAATTATCATGTGTGTCAGAAATGTCATGTTACTGCTTCTTCTTTTTCTAAATTCATAATGAGGACACTACAGGGCTAATCCCTAGCTCAATGCAATTTTCCTCTTGTAAGTGCCCTCGGAGCATTCTGAGGAAACAAAGAATTGCGTGATGATGTTGTTGCAGAAGATTTTGTTGAAAGGAGCTGCTTTTCCAGTAACATTTAATTATTTAGCGAAATATGTCTGCAGTGGAATGCCCTTTATGTAATCTTAATAAAGTCACCATGATCAGCGATGCATATGCATCCTGTCTGAAAAGCTAATGGTTTTAGCTACTTTAAAGGCATACCAAAAGCTAAGGAAGCTCATGAGGAAAAGGTTAAAAGAATTAAGTGTGCATAAAATAACTACAAACTGAGGAAGCAGAAGCAGGAAATCTGCCTGTAAATACTGGAAGGGCAATATCAAAGAGATGAAAAGTATTGCTTGTGAATACAGGAAAGAAAGTATCTATTAAACAAAGAAAGGGGAAACTAAGGCTGAAAAGCTAGAATTATTTGCCAAATAGAAAGACTAATTACAGTGTTATCAGCCTCTTAAGGGAAGCATTGGAAATCCCTTCACTAGAGCTGTTCAAATTTAGGCTTTGGCAAAGCATCAGGGGATGTTCTGCAAAGAACAATGCTTCTCTGGTGAGGTGAACAGGCTGCAGAGAAGCTGATAAAGCAACAGCGTTAGCATGGTGCACAGCTGTGTGAGAAAGACACAGTAAATGCTGAAATCAAAAGTAAGCGGTTTTGTTTGAAAAGGGCATAGGCAATTACTGGTGCTTGAATTGAGAAAGCCTTGCTGACATTCTGCACGGTTAAAGAAACTGGAAACTTCTAAAGCTTTCCTCTATTAGCTCTAGAATAGCCCTTTTTGGTTCATTATGACCAACTGATTTAATAGTCAAATCATCTTTCTTAATGGCTACAGACTGTGAAGCATTACAAAGAAGAGTACTCCACACCCTAAGAAATTCATTCCATACAATTAAAAATGGCATTTATGCGAAATGCAGGCACTCTGGTTAGTGGGATGTGATAAGAGCTGCTTCATATTCTCAGAAATAGTCTGAGGACCATTGATGGATTTAAAGATTTAAGGAAATGAGAGTAACACAGTTGTTGGTCTTCTTGAGTCTTTCTTCTTGTGGCTGCGTTGCGAGTACATTGGCACAACCAGTTTTTTCTTATTTTCCTTGCCTGTGCCTCTCCCTCTGCTGTTATTTATCTACTTCAAGATTCTATACTCATTTGAGGATGCCAATTTGTATTAAAGATGGAAAATTAAACTAGTTCTGCGTTATTTTACTATCCATTCTTTCCTTATTCTTTCTTAAATTTTTGGTCAGATGAAACTCGTCAAGTTTTAGGCTATACCATATTTATCTCAATTAGATTTAGTTTTACAGTTTCAAAACCCAGGAGTTTTTAATTGGTAAGACAACAGCAACTTAACTATTTCAGCTAGTCACCCCTCACATAATCTAGTGTTTCTATAAAGTAGAATAGGAATTAAATACATTTAAAAAAATGAAGGTATTTACTACCTGTGTTATTTCACCCTTTATGTCTGTGGAGATGATCAATACTGATTTACAGCACAGCTACAGTATTTCAGAATCAATTACTTGCCATACAGAGTGTGAACAGTTTTAAGTATTCACTGAAAAGCTAGAGATGATAGGTTTTGTGCAGACATTCCAGGGAAAGTACAAAACTAGATGAGTGAACCTGGCTAAGATGGGAGCAACTATTTTATAATTCTTTTAAACACCAACTCACCCCTGTAGTCAAACTTGACCCAAAACTAAAATTCAGATCTTCGTAGGAATGCTGCTGAGACTACAAATGTAGAGGCAAAAATTTCCAGTCCCATATCTTGATAGTAAAGTAGGATAACCTACCACTTACAAATGTTTGAACTATTCAGATGCAGAGGATTTACATAAGAAAAGCCAAAAGATTATAGGTTTTATAATAGCATGTACCTGAGCAATGGAGAATGTGAAATGGTTATTTTATGGGAAAATAAAACCCTCTGGAAATAATCTAGGTAAAACATAGTGACAAACCCCTGTACTTCAAAAGAAATACCTCATCCTGGTAGTAAAACAAACGTTGGTGGAGTTATAACTCGTCATTGCTTCCTTTTATTGTTCTAACAATGTGACTCATGGTAAGCTCCCATTTCGTAGAGGTATACTTCACTCAAGTGGAGCTGTTTGAAAAAGAAAGAATAAACAAGGAAGAATAAAAGTGGGCAAGTATCCCACAGTTCCCAGCCAAGAGATGAGGCCAGGCTTGCATGCCTGCTGTGAAGTCTCCTGACCTGTTGGGATGGAAAGGTTGCATCCATTGCACATCAGCACGCACGCACCATAGCAACCCTTTGCATCTCAGCAACGCATGCTTCTTTGGGCTGCAGCCCAGTCCGGTCTGTCCTCCTCACGCACAAACCGTAACTGCTCTGACGGGCTCTGTGTAAAACCCCAGGCACGGTGGCTCACGTTCTCCTTTGCACTGACTACCTAGTCTGGCTCGGGGCCACGCCTGCTGCCGTTAGCGATACAGGTGGCAGATCACTTCATGGAGTAACATGTTCTGAAGGATGGTCCACAACAGGATAGAGGTTAGGACCATCGATATACCACACAAATATACTCTACACTGCGGAAAGGCAGGTCTGTCCTCAAAGGGATGCTACCCTTTACTTCCCCACCAAATATTGGCTAGCCGTGATTGGGAAGTTTGATGTCCCAAGTGCTAGGGCTAGTTATGCTAAGCAGCAGATCTCTCCTACTGTAGAAGAAATTTCCTGGCTCAGGGAATATTTAGCTTATCTAAGAGTAAATCCTAAATTGAAGCTAATGTACAGGCATGTGAATGATCGGGGAATTAAAACTGTTATGCCCCATCATGAGTCATCTAAAAGTACCCTCAGTCTCAGTTCTTCGATAAGAGAATGAAAGATGTTAAAGTAGATTTTTGGTTGTTGTGAAATCAGCTCAACTAATCTGATTTGCTCCCACAGAACTGAGCTGCTACTTTTCATCAGTCTAATGCCTCATGACCTTCGTTTCCCTCAGCTCTTTGAAGCTAGATACTGCACCCAGTTAGGTGCAGTCAGAGACTTCGCTTCTGATCTCAGCAAACCTCTGCTATTAGTATTATTTTTATCTCTAAAAACCTGCTCTTTTTTTTAACTCAAGCATTTTACAGCAGCAGACCATTGGATAAAACTAAGAGACTACCATATTTCTAAACATTTGTCTTTCCACTGAAGACAGTAGAAGTTTTAACTTAAATCCCTCTCTCTCTCTCACACACACACACACTCTGAATTGGTGACAGCTGCTGAACCTATATATGTTAAATTTCACTGCAAATCAGTGTTGATGCTAGTCGCCCCGGAGTCAGTGGGGGTTCATTAAATCACCTCTGGAGAATACAGTTTGCATGATTTTTGCAGAGATGGAAATGACCCCACAGGAATTGTCAGCAGAGAATATAGGCAGAGAATACCAATTTAAATATGTAGAAGATGATGGTAGACAAAAGGACACAAATTGCACCAAAAAAAAATAAACACAGCACCAAACCTTGAACCTGAGAAGAGAGAGCTGGACTGGGAGATCTGCAGCTAAAATGTCTGGGGAGACAGACGTATTTCACTAGTCACATTTCACTAAAATACGTATAGAGTTTAGACTTCTAGGGAAATGGACAAAAATTAGAGATCTAGCCATTTCAGCAACTCCTGTTTACCAAGGGCTTTCCTTAACTGCTTATGATTTCAAAGGTTATCAAGGTACTCTACTTAGTAAATAAAGTGATAACACATCCCCGTATGACCAGCATTTTTAGCAAAGAAATGTAGAGCAACCCAAGTTGAAACTTCATTCTAAACTGTCAGAATAAACTTGATGTTCAGAGAGTTCTATGCCTTGCAGAGAAGTTTGCCACTGAAACACTGAAAGTTTTTTTTTTTTGGCCCTCCTGGTGTACAAAAGCCAGTTTCAATAACAATCTACTGCTTGATTCCACAACATATGTGTCTAAAGCAAGTGAGCTGCCACAGATTCATCTTTGAGTTTGATGCATGCATAAATCAAATTTAGAAAGAGATAAAACACAGAAGTCGCAAGTCCAAATAGTTAACATTTACTTAAGTTATATGTAGCTGAAGACAGAGGGTCACAGTAAAGAGTATTAGACAACCTTTATGGAAGATAGCACTTCTGCTCTACCTCTATGAACTTACTAATTAATCTTGTATTTCTGAGTGTCATCCAGAAGAATGATCACTGAATGAACGGCTGCAAAATATCCACAGAAAAAAAGACTAGACCTCTCTGCATCTTGGCCTTTTTTGAAGCAGTGCTTATCTAAGACCTGCAAAAGCAGTGGGCCAGGTTCATTCCTAATGTGCAACCAGGCGGTGGATTTGGCCCAGGATGACACAGCCTGTCATCCTGACATGAATCTTCTCGTCTTTCATTCTTTGGGTGTTCCCAACCTTATTGTAAACTTCAAAGCAATCTACAGTAGGCTGGGAATGAGGAAAATATTTAAGAATGGCAAAATGTATATCTAAATATATAATGCACATGCACATACACAGAGATTTCTTTATTTATTTAATCAGAAAGACACCCAATTAATATAGCCAGTGTCATTTAATGCCTTTCTGCTAGGAATGAAAGCATTTGGCTATTGGCCAAATCTATTCAGTACTTTTTGCTGGTCTCCAGCATATTACATCCCTCATCTCCTCTTCTCTTCCTAAAGAACACCAGGATCGTCCCGTGGTAACGGGGCTGCAGATATAGACAGAGTCAATGCCAGATCAAATACTTACAGACAAGCAGATTTCCTCCCAAAGTTGAGGAGATTATTTTAAACCACATAATTAAAATACAAAGGGGGGATGGGAGGAGCTGGGGACAACAAGATCAGTGTGATTGCTGCCCAAATTCATCGATTCTCATAATGTCTCTGTCTCGCCTTGCTCTCATTTGGGCTGTCTCCCTCTGGGCCCGGTTCTCCCTTTGCTGTAGCATACAGAGAAGAGCAGGGAGTTGGCACAAACATTTTTACACACATGGTGCTAAACTCTGCCAACCAAAAAGTGGTATCCAGGGCTACAGCATCAGTATTATTCACCTCCCCTGTGGCCACTTTCTAAATTTGAGAAGTATGAGGCTCGCTGTCAGATCATGTCCCTTTTTGTCCTTGAATAGGGATTTCAGGTTAAACATGTGCAAACAACAAAAGAAAACGGCAATTTGGAGGGCTCAACTAATGGCTTGCTCAAAGGGGAAATGGCAATTATGGACTTTCGAACTCTTAGATCTGCTTATTCCCAGTCTCCAGACAAGTTTCACCCACATACATTATCCTACCCTAACCCTAACCCTTTGGCTCAAATAGGAGGCTATAAAAAACTGGCACAAACCTATTTAAATCAGCAGGCATCCTGCAGGCAGCACTAATCATCGGCCACTTAAAAGGAAATTTCACACGAGGGACAGAGGATCTTTGAAAGAAATGAATGATTTGTTTTGACTCCAATGCCTATACTACAAATGTACGAGACAGCTAAGGGTCGAGTGTGAACATCCATCTCTTGCAGCATTCATAGCTGTGCACAATTCACAGTTCTGTGCACGTGAGAATCCACTGGGCCAAGCATTTGTATACTCATATGCTGAAATATAGTTATTTACATGTTATATTACATGCTAAGCTAGAAGTTGAGTGAAATAAATGAGCCACACAGAAGTCACACATGAGCATTTAGCTGGTTCTGTTACTGAACAAGGACTACCTGTGGGCATATTGCAGATGCCAGAAGTTAAATGCATATTTCTTTCTCAGCCATCGTTCTCGGCAGTAAACTGATAATATGGCACCGTGCTCAGATCCTGGCCTCGGGGTTCAGCAGTAGAGTGAATGCAGAGCTGTGGGTTGAATGCAGGTGATCATCGGCAAGTCCTGTAATACATTTTGACAATGGAGGGACTCCAGGTGCACGCCTGCTGAGTCAGCACATCGGCATTCCTCTCTGTGGCTCTTCGGTTTCTCACCAGGGTCTCACCCTGTCTCACCAGGGTGTTAGCAGCTGTACCCAACATCCTCAGAACAAACTCTACTACTTACTTCACATAGCAGTGTTGTATAAATTTGTCCTTACTTTCCCTAATGACTGGTTTAAGTATATTATTTGTTAAGGTGCATACATGGACACATTGTGCAAAATATTCTTACTTTCAGCTTTCTGGTCAGCATCGCTCCAAAGCCAAGTACAGGATTGCAGCTCTAGTACAGGATTCACAGTGCAGCACACTCCTCACAGATCCCTGGGCAGGTTTGTTGGTAACCCCCAAGGCAGTACTGACTGAAAGACTAAGCAGCAGGCCAAATTAGGGAAAGGTGTAACTAGGAAAATTGATATTTTTTAACTTATGCTGGACGTGCTTCAGAAATGCCTTAGTAAACGTGTGGAATCTGTAATGGTATGCTCTGCAAAAATAACCTGATGCTTTCTTTTCCTTTTTTTCCCTTTTTCTATTTTTTCTTTTTTTTTTCTTTTCTTTTCTTTTTTTTTTTTTCTTTTTTCAAGATAAAATTGTGTGATGAAGGACAGCTGACACTTTTTTGACCAGTTGTTCCAGAGGACTCATTTTATGAGCCAGAACATACCCCTTGCTTTAACAAAAGCAAATTGCTATAGAGGTATGAGAACCTGGACATTAGATAATTCTTTCTCCATGATCAAAACAAGTATTCATAAAATCACAGACAATGTGTGGAGAAGTTAACTCTCTGTTCCCTGTACTTCTCTCTTGTGCAAGCCTCCAGTCCTTACATCTGATTTCCAGCAAATATCCTTGGACAGAGGTCACCTTTTAAGCGAGGCAAAAAAGAGAGGCGAGAGGGAGAAAAAAATGTCTGTAGTCTGACTGAGCCTCTTGGCTTTCCAAAAGCTTTTCCTGCAAATGTATTTATTTCTACAGGCACCTTTGTCACAGCCAGCCTACAACTGTTCTTTAACACGATTTCCTCATACTTATCCAAGAGACACACTATTCCTCATCATCTTGGACTCCCCTTCCCCTCTGTGCTTTTCTACAAATCCCAGCCTCTTACTGCCATTCAAAATTTTCAGAACACATGCAACTCCTTATAATCAATGTGCAAAAAGGTCTCTAAGAGACCTTTGGTATTGATCTCAGTTAATGGATAGCTGTAAACTGAGCACACTGTCTTTCTTAGCTGAGCCATCTGTACCCCTAACACTATGAGAATCACAGTAGCTGTTTGGGTAACTTATAGTCTTCTGGCCTGGGCTATTGGAAATTTGAAATGAGTAGATTTTATAATATCTGCTAGAGACTTTGCAATGGAAAGCATTGACAGCAATCTCACACGATACTGCAATAGGCAAGCACAGAGAAATATAAGATGAGATCGATTAATTATTCCCCTATGTCCTTCATGCCCACTGTATCTGGGCTCTCAGGGTTCTTCATCTATCAATAATTTTTGAAAACACCGTGTGTACCCTCACAGTCCAGGAGCCTAAATCACCACTTTTGCTTCTGTATTTCAAAAGTCGAGCCTTAGTAGTAAAACTAAATTTTCCAAAGGAAAACTAAACCTATTCTTGCTCTCAGCTTACTATCTTTGCTACTCAAGGTTTCTAAAGCTACACTATCAGCAGTGGAAAGTCCTCAGACCTTAAAAGGAGTGAAAACTGGAGCAGTTGCTCTTTGAAGCTCTGCTACAACTTCTGCTGAGGCAGGTGCTGGAATAATCACGATGCAAAAGGTTGCTTGACACCTTTTTGCTAGAAAACAAACAGCTCTTTTTCCTGCTATTCACAAACAGCTCATTCTGTGAAGATCGGGGAGGGGGGACGGGGACGGGACAGGACACGGACACCAGTTTGGATCATGAGAAAAGGATATTTTTTCACATTTCCTGAATTCTTTTAAGAGGGTTACTGCTGCTTTGTCAGAAAGGAAAATATTGCAGAGCTGCTGCTTTCCAGCATGATTCTCTCTGGATTTCAAAGGCAAGATTTCTTTGTTTATTAAGAATTGTTTTGATTGGCATACGAGAGTCTCAGAGCATCCAAGGTCTCTGCTAGCTGTGAAAAACCAAGAGAAGCCAAGTGAATCAGCCTATAACCTTAAGCAGCTGTGGGACAGTCTTTGAATGAACAGGAATATCTCTCTTCTTTGGTGGTTTTCTTTGTGTGTGTGTGTGTGTGTGTGTCTGATTCATTGGAATAACTTTCCAACCACTGCAATAATAATCTGAGGGAGCTGGGATTTTTGGCTTCTGATAGTTACATGTTATAAAAGGGCCCAGAGGTATTATGCAAAAAGCACGAATGATAGAATGTTCTCCTTGCAAAGGGGGGTGGTGGTGGGGTGGTGTGTGTGTGTGGTGTGCACGCTAAAAGGAAAACAACCCTTAATTTAGATTCCAGATGGGTTGGTTTATTTTTTGTTGTTTCCCCTTATTTTTCAAAAATTCCAGAAGCATCATTGTCTGCCTATCTCGCAGATATTTATGTGACCCTTGTGACTTTGCAGCTAACACATAGACTGCTTAGATACATCACCATAGGAGAGCAAGAAAAATGTAGCACAGCTGTGTGGCATCGTGGGTAGCGTGTACTGCTCAGGAGCATTGGAAGGTTGGATTCAAATTCCTGACTTAAGGCTGAGGTTTTGATTTGGATTTTTAAGCCAGTGACTCTTTGATGTGAAATACAGAAACTTTTTTGTGAGCAGGATGGTGAAAGACATTCTTGTTGAGATGTTTACTGCAGATGTTTCATAAAATTATTTCTGTGAACTTTATCTTTGACACAGTAGTACACATAAATAAATGATGACATTTGTGTTTACTGTTCTAGGAAAATGATTATATTTTAAGTGCATCAATTTCAAGTAGTGTACTATAATGTAAGATTCAGTACATGATAACTGAAAAGCAACAGTTATGCACGAAGCGGTCAGTGAAAGTTGAACACGCTGCTTTAATTTTGACACTTGCGGCTTCTTCAGTGCCTCAGAATTCAGCACCAATATTGTCTTAATGTGATATTTAAATAG
Organism: Aramus guarauna; assembly: GCA_013400195.1. Taxonomy (NCBI): domain Eukaryota; kingdom Metazoa; phylum Chordata; class Aves; order Gruiformes; family Aramidae; genus Aramus; species Aramus guarauna. Next base: position 632,163 of record VXBL01003725.1, read on the forward strand.
CTACACAAGGGAATCAGGCTGTGAAGTCGCAGAGAAAACTAAACAGTTTTATGGCAGAACTGACGAACACTTAAAGTTAATTTTCCTGGACTTAGAAAGCACAGGGGGCTTTGTTGTTGTTCAGAACCATGGCTTCCCATCTCATTTCAAAGAGGTTATTTCAGGTGCTGCCTCTAGAAGGACTCATTAAGATTTGACTCTAGAGATCATGAGGTATCAAGTCATCAATATTATTTTCCATATTACCCCAGTTTTCTGCGAGTGTTGTCCTAATCACATGAATAGCCAAATCCTAATAGACTGATCCTAGCAGAGCTGTGGCACTCAGAGATAGGCTAGAGTATTTTGGAAAAATAGGACAAGTTTTAGTAGTCCTAGGAGGGCACTATTATTAAATGTAGCCTTACCAAAATGAGAGCAATGATCATTTCAACACTTTTCTTCTATATCACACCCTTCTTATCCTCAATCTGTTAGTTTTAATGTCACTGTCCTCAAATAATAAAGTTCTTGGGAAAAAAAAGACTAAATATAGGCGTGTGTTTGAACAGCACTTCATACATTGTGCTATGGACAAATAGAAGTAAAAATAACAGCATTTATAATATTTTAAAATTCACCCTTTAAAACACATTCATCCTCTAAGATGTATCAAATTTAAGTCAGTGGTTTTTGGAGACAGAATGAGGAGTTCAGGCCTCATTCAATTTTGGTCCAAGGTGTTATGTTTTCCTCAGCTTGTCAAGACAAAGAGATATGGGTCACAGCTCAATGGAACTGATTCCTGTCAAAGAAAATCTGAAGTCAAATGTCATTGTCATTCTATATAAATATTCAGCATGTGTGCAGTTCCTCCCGGGCAACTTTTCTCTCTGTTTCAGGGCACTGGCTTGAGTTAAATTTCTCAACAGAAAAATAAAAATTAAAGAGAAAAAAAAGTAGAAATTATATAAATGGTTCCAAGAATGCATATTCCCACACTTTCCTGGCTGAAGGTTTAATAGTGTTCACTTAATTATTCATTGAGGACATGTTAAATTCACAATACTTTTGCTGTCACAAGACAAGCTTTGTCTGAAATTCTAATGATGTTTTATCCTAAGAACTTTCACTGCATTTTAAGAAAAAAGTCAGACATAAAGGAACAGAACCCAATGCCAACACTAGAAAAAAAACCCAAACGTGAAACCACAGCCCACCATGTGTAAGGATGCTTCCCCATTGGCAGCTGTCATGACTCCAGTGATCTGGTCTTGCTGGAAACCAGCTTGTGATCTCCAAGATTGGAAGTGGAGAGGGTGGTAAAGCACTGAGACCACTGTTGTACATGCCCCCGGGCTGCCTTCACATAGAGGAGCAGAGCCTCCACTGTGCTATGGATTTTGCTGTTTGAAAACCAAAAAGTTTCTGTTAATATTGACTAGTAATGATTCCCTTTGTTTTGCCTCAGTATTCCTCCAGGAATGTTTCAGGAACCAGTTAAGGTCACAGCTCCAGTGTAATGACAGTTCCATGACAAAAATACATGTGGTTCCCATAGAAACTTGCAGGGTGTATTCACATACTTTCTCTCCAGTATGGATGCACATTACTGCACCTAGTGGTCCTCTTGCCCTGCTATTTTGGACAGTAATCTTCTGGACTTCTGGGCATCTAACAGCCTCAGTCCTAACTGCTGGATGCCCCAACCTCCAACAAAAATTGCTGCTGCTCACGTGTGTGGAGATGCTTTGTGCATGGTGAGAAAGTCCAACACTGAAGTAGTCTGTATTTCTTCCTTTTAGTCTTGTTTGTAATGGCCAGTTTATATCTAACAATGACATAACAGATGGTCTAAGTTTGCTGCTTACGCTAAGTTGGTGAAGAAGCTGCTATGTATATTGGCCATTTGCAATGTCGTCCATGGTAAGCGAGTTCTGTTTCCATGCTAAGGGAGCTAAAGAAATGGGAAGAGAAAATGAAAGCAAGTCAATGAGAAGCAAATGTAAGAGCATTTCTTTCCCCTTTTGCCTTGTACTTTTCTAGATTCACTTGTCATCACAAACAAAGTCTTCAGCTTTGGAATATAAATTAATCCAGTTATTGTTAAGCACTTCAAAAAGGCTAGAGATTAATAATTATTCATCCACACCCCCCCAGCTGCATCCTTAAGCATTCGAGGTACTGTTTTGAAACAGCCATGTTTGTATTTTCTTTTACAGACTGCATTTGCAGTTTGTATTTCCACCATAAGATGGCATTGTCAGTTGCTACATCAGTTCCACTGTCCTGGCGAGGTCTGGAGCCACCGCTGTAGCTACACTTCTCGTGGAAAAGTCAGCGGTGTATGGCAGCGTTCACCCCACCGAAGACACATGTAGCTGCTAGGATCACTAGAGGAAGAAGTCCGGTGTAACTATGGCAAGAGACAAATTTTGTAAACCTTCTCCAAGCAAGTGTCAGGAATAAAAATATGTTCTTTAGCGATAAATGTAAAGGTCAAAAGAAAAATCTCTGTTCCCAGAGAGACTGATCCTCTGAAAATGATACCAAGGGTGATTTTAGTTTAAAGTACTTAAGAATATGCAAAAAACAAAGCCAGAATCTGACATTTTAAAAAGGGCACTGGCAAGGTATTTTTCATGTTACTCAAAATGATGGGCCTGATCCTCAATTAGAGCTGAGAAATGGTCAGGGGAGCTAAGAACTAGGTGTTGATTTTGGCAGTAGCCTGTTCTGAGTTTATCTCCAAAACCAGATTAGAACAACCATGGGGCAGTTCTGAGACGCAGACCATTGTGACAATCCAGACTCATGTAATAGACGTCCCAGACGTGTCACCTTCACTCCCTGCCAGCGGCAAGGAGGTGGTTGGGCACAGGGACCTGGGCTACCAAGGAACTCCTAAGCTCATCCCTTGCTCTGGAGAGCAAATTACTCACAGAAAAAGGATCTAAGCATACACTTATTATGCTTTCTGTTTATTGAAAGAGCACTGTGCTTTCAGATCAATCAATGGCCTTAGAATAAAGGAACAGGAATTATATGTCCTGGCTATTGTGCAGACTACTGGAATCTTAATGCTTGAATGTCTCTGTACCCTGTGCTGCCTGCCCTTCCTGTCAAGAATGTTCATATCTGCCTCATCCTGCATCATTTCCAAGCACTGTTTTGGATGTCTGTAAAATGTTGAGAGTCTGGACTAAAAGATTGTTATTATTTTCATTTTTCTTCTTCCTTATTTTTCATGTCTGTAGCTTAATTCTTAATTTCTTTAGTTACATTGGTAGTATCACCTTCTGTTTTTCAGCAAGCATATATATATTCCAGTATGCTTTGTGGCAATAACACAGGCCAGCTTATTGATCCCAATGGGAATATTCACATGATTAAGGTCATTCATTTGCTTACATGTTTGACTGAATTGATGTTTCCCTGCATTAGGTTCATCTTGAACATTTGCATAAATTTAAGCACACAATCCTGATTTCATCAGTTTGACCAACAAGCTGATTAGAGTGTTTTCTCTGTTGTCTTAGCCCCTTCACCTGACTCCAGATTCACCTGGGAATGTTTCTGAGACACATGGGTCTACACTGTGATGTGCAAGTCTTGCAGCTTTAGCATAAGATGTATACCAGTATCTACATTCCTGGCAGGTTACAGAATTAACATTTATTTCTGAGCATCAAAAATGAAGCAAGTTAAGAAAAAATATATCTGTGCTGCTACACTCTAACCTATATTCTCTTTAATTTCAATTTTTTTTTTTTTTTCATTTTGCCTTGGCTGCTTAACCAGTGATAGAGAGATGAAAAACAGTACAGACACATACATATATATGTAAATTTTCCCCTCTTTTTATTCCTGTATTCATAAAACCCAACTTCACAACAGTTGACTTGGCATTCATCACAGGTAGGGGGTAGAAACCTTTGGTAGGAAAGTGGGAACAAACAGCTGAGAGTCTCCTAACATGGCCTTGCCCCAACATCGAACGTTCCTACTCAGTGAGCAACTGCTTCTTGCTTCCTGCCCACACATCCTCTGCTCTCCTCCTCCCCAAAGCCACGTCTTGCCTTCTCCATGGAGGGTGCTCCCCCTCATTTATACAAATGCCAATTAATTGCCGTACACAAAGTAATAGGGGTGAAGAATGGAATGGGAACTTCTTAAAATGGTTACAAGAGAGTAAACTATTTGCCACTCATGAAAAATTAACTGTATAATCTAAAGATATAATCATTATTGCTTATAAAAAAAGATAAATGTGTATGAGTCTTTGGTATTTGTGAAGTGTAGTCAACTTGTTGATTTATTTCTTGCCAATCGATGCTTTTATTGTTGATTTTGACAATCAACTACACTTGTATCTTGCAAAATCAATAAAAAGTTTCAGTACATTTCACAATGGTACTTCAAGTGGTCAGAGAGTATATTTTGTCAGCCTACTTTTGTTTCGGATAACACAGTACTACCTAATAACACTTTCCTTTGATAAGTCTTCAGGGTTACCAGAGGGAGCTCTGGGATGCCATTTCAAAGTTTTATCCAAGAATTTGGGGTCTGAAAGTAATTTGTTAAAATACCTGAGTGTAGTATATTGAGTTTCAGAGTGCATCTTCCTAGCTACATTTCCTTCTGTTACATCATCTGTGATGAGTGTAGTGCAGATTCCTCATTCAGGATGTCACCATCTATAAGTCAAATCCTACAGATGACAGGTGCACACTAAAAGAATTAATCTATTATTGTTTTTGTCAGATGGATGGATCAGTCTAGGAACATATCAGTTAAAAGCACTTTTTTCCCCTGAATGATATTTTTATGTTCATTAGACTTTAATGCAGGTTATGAAATACAACTACAAACTTATTCTAACATTTCTGAGTGTATTTTATTTTTGAAGAGACAGATTACCTCAAGATTTTTTCATTTGTGACAGCAGAATAGACCAACTATGTATGATAATTTTTCCCGTTGGCAAAATCATTTAATTATTCTGTATCTGAACCCCTTTATCCACAGAATGGGATATTTCATACTATAGAGAAGTGCTCAGAAGATGCAGAGCTTAAACATTTTTATGGTGGTGGTATGAGAATCAGGAGGTAGGCAGACCATTCTTTTTTCACTTTTTATTTTAGTAGCCTGACAGGAGAGTTCAGGAATACAATCGATCGGCAAATCTTCAGCAGCATTTTGTTGCAGTTTTTATTGGATATAAAATGTTTCAAATAAAACACTTTGACTAATGTCTCTAGCATGGAAACACACCTTGATTCCTCGCAGGCTGCTGAGATCCTGTTGTACACAAACTGTATGCACTGAGATTCAGCTTCCAAATTCCCTTCTACAGATCTGGCACTTGAAGCCTGGAAGTGTTGGAAGAACTTTCCAGGCTCTGCAGCTCCAGGGCGTACAAACCAGTTGGAGGCAGAGGAGTCCAGTATTTCCAAGATACTCAGTTTATGAGCAATCAACGACCTCCAGAGTGCAGAGTTAAAAAGATGTGGGGTCCAATTCTGATGAAGTCCTGGGTGGGAAGCTCCTCCAATAGGCAAGGAACAGTCTGAGACCTGGTTGCCTTAGACCTAGAGAGGCTGGGGGCTCCAGCCATCATTCTACCCCTGGGGTGACAAAAAAGGGACATCTTAAGTTGGAAACATTATATTTCAGCATTTGCTAAGATGTATTCACCTGCCAAGCCCCTATTTCTGTGTTGTAAGAAATACAGAATATTAATTTCAGTCTTATTTATTAAAAGAAATAGGATTTCTGAATCTCTGTGTTTCTGCATTGTTTTTCAAGAATGCAGGTTTTTAGTAACACTTCAATCCAAATGGGCTACCCATTCCATAAGTAATATCTAGTATTTTTAAGGTTCTTTTCAATGTTTATCTTTATAACTATTGACATCTTGTAATTTAAAATCTTTGTTATTCAAGCTGAATTTCTCTTTACGAACTCATACTATGCCATTTGTTCATATGATCATCTTCAGTGAATATTCCAGCACTGCTTTCTGATAATGCATCAGAGGACTGTCATGGCTTTATCCAACAAGCAGCCCTGTCACTCAAATGTGTTATTAGAATTGTATTAGTCATGTTTTTATGACTGTTTTCCTCGCAGTGCAAGGGTTAGATTGACCTGCTCCTCTTAAGTCAATCTCAGCGACAGAAGACGATGAGTAGGGCAAAACCTCTTAGGACCATTAGTTGCTTCTCTAGCACTGATCAGTCTTCATCTGCAGAAATTGACTGGTACTACAGCAAAACTCCTGTAATACTGTTTAAATGCAGTGCTGCTTGGCTGAGGTCAGAGAAAATGGCACTGAGGGTCAAGTTGTCCATTTTGTGTTTATCCATATATAATCGCTTTTGCTGTTAGAGACTGTCCTTGTCCTGCTTCCAGTGAACACCCAAAGCAGGGTTGAAGAAAACATGTGCAGAAGAGTTTTCAGTGTGAACCATGTGCTTAACTTGTACTGAACTAAAAGGGGTTTCTTTCAAGCTAGGAACAAGTCACAGAGATGTGGCGCTTCATGTGGAATGTCTAAGATATTTTCCAGTTCCCGTATAATTTAAGAAATTTAATCCTAAATTTAACTACTGCCGTTTCTTTTATAGAAAAAAAAAAAAAGTTGTAACTTCAGTCACATTCTTTCCTCAAACACGCAGAGTGCAACCTTTGTATGCTAGCACAAGCACTATGTATACCACTTCACATCGCTGTCAGTTGATGTATCTTGTGCAGAAACTGCACTCATGTCAGTCGGAGAGCTCAACCATGAGATCACTGTAAACATTGTCGTGTGGTGATCTTAAGCATCAAATATTGATAAATAGATGTAACTCATCTTTACCTGAATTATTCAGATTTAACAAGCAAAAAGAGAGAACTAGAAAAATAACATATCTCTTCAAAGGGCCCTTCACTTTCTTGTAAGTCCTAGGAAATTAAAAGCATCACTGGGGCACTTACTACCCCCCAGGTCCCATCCTTCTTAGCCACAGAATTATTAAGTAGGATTCCCACCCATCTTTCCATACCTGTATGATATTAGCTTTATTATTTCCATAATTTAACTGTGTAAAGTACTTGACCATATATAAAGCACTATATGAGACAGGAACTATCCTGTAGAATAAGTGAAAGGCCCCACGAATTTAAATCAAATAACTTATGCAGTAAACTTAAGTAATTCTAATTTGAAGTTTGCACTTCGCTTACTACTCCCACCTTACACTGAGAACCTGTAGACAGGCTTTTGATTTCTGCTAGCATGGATTAAAACCATCTCTCAGCTTCTGAGCCAACTCTTAAATGTGTCTATGCACCAGAAAGTCTCAAACCACATATCACATGAGCCAAAACTCAAGAGGAAAGAGAATCCTTCCCGGACAAAAGTAAGCCCATCCTACCCCGTTCTAGACAGGGGAGGGTACCTGGACACTCAGCAGGTCCCAGGTGGCACAGCACTACTGGTTTCCTCAGCACCAGCTGACTCCTCCTCACAGCTGGGAATGGGGACTACCCAGCATCTTCCATGCCGGAATAGCTACACTGTCAATCCCAACCCCAGCAAGAGGAACGCACTTGAACTTTTAAATGGTCACATATTGGACTGACCCTATTACATGCAGATGTAAAACAAGAAAAGAATTTAAGAGTTACACACTGGCCTAAAGTTTACATACCTCTCCAGGAGGTATCCGGCAATAGCCAACTGCTCTGATAGGAACAGCGAAGGGGCAGGTGACGCCTCAGCAGCAGAGATGGGCACGTGTGTACCTTATTACTTAACCAGCTTTGGCCTCCGAGAAGAAACAGGTTTCACACCGAGCTTCTCTGGTGTTCAGAGAAATCAGCTTTTCAGTTTGGAGCAGGAAAGAGGAGTATTGCTAAGGTCTTTCACCCCCCTCCCTCTTTTTTGAGCTGTGGATGAAGAAAGCCTACGTGGGCCAGTCCTAGAGCCTAAAACTGTGAATTGTTTCTTCATTACTTTCTTTTGGCCACCTACTGTGACCGAGCAGCGATCCAATTTGGAGCATGAAAGCTATGGGTAATTCAGAGCGATTTTGTACTGAGAGCTGCCTGTTGCCTCTCATGTTGTCCTGGCAATTGCTCAGAAAAAGTATAGTTTCAAACAGCAAACTACTTCATCAAATGTTCTCCAACTGGATTATTATTCAATCAGATGTTATAAATTGTAGGACATTCCTCAATAAACACGTCACGATTACCTTTAATATAGGACGTACCTGGGTGTTTGCACTGTATATGAAATGATTAGGCACTAGCTAAAAAGGCCCACATTTTTCCCCTGAAAAAAGACTTGTGTGTGGCTAGTCTAAGGGAAGTCTGAATGCTTGTGTTCTGTGCTTGTATTGTAGTAATACCTAAAAACTCTGATAAAGTTTATTGTTACACTAATCAGTGAACAGCTTTAAAATAAAGGAACGTTCCCTGCCTGAAGAGATTGCAGTCTGTGGTAAGAGAATGAGTGGATTTGAATAAAAGAGAAAGAGGGCTAAGGGCAAGAATTTGTTGTCAGGTACGCAAGGTACAAATACAGCCTGCATTTACTAATTATTAGCCTGTTTCAGAAAAAGAAACAAAACTGTGCCTGCAACCATCTCCAGCTAAGATGCTGGATATTTTTATATATCTATTAATGGCTTAAATTATATAAATTTACATAAGTGTTACTTTAAGACCACAGTTCTCTACCAAAGATCATATTTTTCATCTCACTGATGCTATCATCTACCCCAATACAGAATAATTTGTAAATAAAAAAATAAAGTCCCCAGTGAGTAGTGGTGATGACCTGGTCATTGAAGGCCTTCTGAGCAGAAGCTGTTTCTAAGTCAACAGGAAAAGTCCTGTGATTCCACAGGAAAATGAAGGTACAGCTTAAGTTGAAGAGAAATTTGGCTAATCTGGTTGAAAGATCTTACGTATTACAGTTGTGGCTTTCCTGGCAGGTATTTTTTGCACCCTGCCAGACCCTTCCCCCAAGTCTGCTGTGGTCCTAAGAAAGTCTAATACAGCCAATAAGAGGAACAGTCTTTAAATAATCAATGTTTGTGCTTAGAACTATCCACTTCTAAATATAGTTCAGAAGAAAGTATGAAGTAGCGAGGAATATGTGACGCTCTCTAATTTTCAAAAGATCAAGGAAATAGCCTCTTATGTGTTGTAAATGGTTTTCTTTGCACAATGCTTTTAATGTGACAGACACGGGATTTATCCTGTCCTATTTTTGGAATTGTTTAAAGGTCATTTTGTACATCTCAGATGGGTGGTTAAGAAATTAGGCTGAAACACTGTATGGCTATATATCAGTCTGCAAACTCCACTTGTGGTTGTGAATGTTGATTTGATTTATAAATGACATTGTATCCTGGATTCTGTCTGGACATTTCTCCCCGCCGCGTTGTAAGGTGCTAGCTTGAAATGCAGAGTCTACTTTCCTGTCCTTGACTAGAAAGTTAGCTGCAGCCTACAGGGAATAGTTAGGATTTTAGGTGGGCTGCAGCAAAACAAAAATATTGACTGGCTTTTGCGGGGGTGGGAGAAAAGGTCACTAAGTGGGGCTAAAACTTTACAGAAGGGGAACTTCAATAATAAGCATCTCAAAAAAATGAGGAGGCTTGCACAGGAAAATGAGGGAGGACCTAAAGGAAGGAAAGGCCTGGCTCAAATAGATAAATATGCTGAAAGGCAGTTATGTTTGGCTGTTTATTTTCATAGCTCTGATTAGTTCGTGCGTGGTGTCCATGTGCGAAGCCTGATTTGTTTTAGGAGTCCCATTGAGAATATTCTCCAAGTCTCACTCTAGCTGTTGCATCATTTTTAATTGGCAAGTAGCTAAGCCCCCAACTCCAGGAACTGGAGGAGTGTGCAGTTGCTCCTGAAAAGGCTCTAGAATAGCACTGATACGTGGACTTGGGCTGTCAGACTGCAGACTTCTGGTTTTCAGGAAAAAGTAAAAGTAAGAATATCTGAATCCCAAACAGCATGATTAGAAGTGCAGAGCTTGTGCAATACCATTGCAATCTGGCTATTCCTTGCAGTTTGAGGGCATGAGATATCCAGAGAATGGAGATTCTTGCTGAAGTCTGGTAAGCATCCCAGCAGGGTGCTGGCCAGGGCTGTAAAAATAATGCTTCTGAGTTTTATTTGTGCAATTCTCTCTTCTAATTTTGCTCTCCACAGAGCAAAGATTTTGTTCCCCCCCCCCCAATAAGAAAATATCTGTCTGCACGGGTGCAGAGAATGTGTTTTCTTGCATTTCTGCTAATAGGCAGGTGCTTTAAAAGTAGCTTTCTGTGGCATATTTATTATGGAATGGATCATAAGACATTTCTTGTGAAGTCCACGATTATGGACCCTGAGATATGCTGTGCCTTTTCTAATCTGAGCAGCCATTTCCACTTTGTAGAGAGGGGGTCCTGACAGCAGCCTGCTGCTGCAGCTCCTGCGCAAACTGACTCACAGGAATCACAAAAGGAGCAGGTAGGAGATCACAGGTGTTACTGAGGCCTTTTTTCCTTTTTTTTTTTTTTTACAGTTTTTATTGACCAGCCCTACTTACACTTCATTTAATAACTGATGCTATTAAAATTTACAGGCATGCTTTTTTCCCCTACTATTCTTTGTCAACTGTAAGCAAAAAGGTACAAGAGCTGAAAAGCAAAAGCATAAGGCTAAGTTTCTGGAATTTCTGAGTTCTCTGTCTTCCTCTGGCTCTTGCAAATAATTTACAACAAACCCTTCAAAAATATCCACTGCTTTGGGGTTTGTTTTTTTTTTGTTTTGGTTTGGTTTTTTTGGTTTGTTTGATTTTTTGGGGTTTTTTTTATTATTATTTTAGGTATCTTTATTTCTGGTATATTAAGTTCTCTGAGATTATACCTAAAAATAAAAATTGCCTGTTTGAAGTTCTCTTTACAGAGGATTGGCATTTTCTATATGGAATATAAAGACCGCATTTGTTAGTGAACCTAATTGCCTATTACAACACAAGCAGAAGATGAACTGTTTATGTTATATGCTGTTTATGAAACATGTAAAAATTTGATATTGTTTTGATGAAAGGCACACTGGAGGGAAGAGATCAAGCTTTGACTTTGTTTTTCTGCCTCTGCCTGATTATTTGGGAAAGCCTTCTCTAAATGTCTGACATTGATGAGAGCCATTTGAGAAGTTCCCCTTAGCCAGGCCAAGCCTGGGCTCACAAGCACAATTCCATTATTTCAGCTGGATTTTATTACTGCAAGCAGCTTACCCAGCTGCATAGCAGGAATGTTTAACCAGGAACAAGACAAACTTCCATAAGCTGCTTAATTCTGACTTGGGACTGTTCCTTCAAATCAATTGATATTGAAATAATTACTTCTCAGAATCTGTAGAGGAAAAGGATGTAAAAAAAAAATTAAAATCCAATTAAATGGAGGTAGAAAGCAGTGTCTGAGTAGACAAGTCTTAAGCCTTAGCAAATTTTCAAAGGTTATGCTATCCTTTTTGTCTCTGGAAACCTTTCTTTTTACTTTTCTCCCCTCCTTTTGCACTTTTATCATTTTGAGCAAAAGGAAAAGCTTTTTTTTTTTTTTTTTAAAAAGGTATTTTTATATATAATTCATACATAAAAATATTTTTATATATTTGTGTTTTTTTTATTTTTTATATGTATTAAATAAATGTGATCCAGAACAATTGACCAAGCTACCCTGGCAGTGTCCATGTCTTGAACAGGAGAAGAACATTATTTCTCTTTTCCCAAGAGCTAGGGTTTTTATTTGTAGTGTTTGCAGCCAAATTTCAGCTTGAGCAACTGTTCTGCTTCCTCTAATTCCCTCTTTATAAACTGTGTAGCTGTTCTCCTCTTCACTATTAAACTGCAGGGCTTCATTATAAATTCACTGTGGTGGATGAAGTAATTAATGTATAGTATGGGCTAAGGTCCCCTCTCCATTTCGTTAATTTTATGCTAGTTTAACTACTCACCTCAGTGGTATTATAATGTTGGAGAGCAGAACTCCTGATATTTTTGAGGGAGAGAGGAAGAAGAGAAAAGTCTCCTTTGAGAGTGCATATTTGTAACATATAGGTAAAAATAATTACCAAAATAGTTTTGCTTTGTCTTGGGGATGAGGAGTTATGCTTAAAGCAAGGCTGGTGTTTATTTTAAAGGAAATAACACTGTAAGTATGGAAACTTACTTTTTTGGTTTTAATGGAAGTCTAGATTGGAAGCGCAGATTATTGAAGCATATGGGGTAGGAAATAAGGCTCCAGCCTCCCCTGAGGGAGGTCGTACAAGCAGAGGGAGAGGGGGCCAGGGTGTTTAAAAGCAGTTTTCTGAAGTGAAACAGTGAATCACTAGTACAACAAAAGTAAACAGCGCCCTTATACAAATACCTAAGGAAAGGTAAAAATGGGGAAGCACGTACAGGGCCTAACGCACATGCGCACGATCTCCGAATGTCCTATGTCTTTCAGTTCAGAGGAGCTCCCAGTTCTGTTGTGGTTTGTCTCTCCGGTAATGCCCAGTGGATCTCACCCCGAAGCATTTGTCCTTTCTTTCCTTGAACCCATGTAAACGTCTTTGGCTTCACAGCTTCCTTCAGCAAGGTATTCCAGGGTTATGCTACCCTGTTCCTTCCCGCTTACTTTGAACATGTCTCTCCCTAGTTTCATTTACTGGCCTTCGTGGAAAAGAATGTCTATCCCTACCCAGTCTTTCCACATCTCTTCTGATTTTGCACGCCTGTCATATCCCACCTAAATCCCTGCCACAGGCTGAAATGTTTTGCCTACCTGTTGTCCCTCATATAGAAAGCACTCCATGCTTTTAACTATCCCTGTTGCCCTCTTCTGAACATTTTTGTTTTTCTAATAATTTTCACATTTGCATACTAAGAAACACTATTCTGAACTCTGTGTTCCTCTGCACTCATTTGGCTTTTTCTCACTCATCAAACTTCACTCACAATCTTTGTTTAAAGTACTAGCAGCCTGGTCCTCTTACAGTTCAGAAGAAGTCCATCCCTCTTATGCAGGGTTGTTCCAGATGCGTACCTAGGTATTTTTATAAACTGAAGAAAATGGCATTTTGGAGTTTCATGCTTCAGACAAATGTGTACTGGCTTCACACTCAATCTATATCAAATAGTGTGTTGGGTTTGCATGGCAAGGTTTTGGTAGTGGGGGGGGGCTACAGGGGTGACTTCTGTGAGAAGCTGCTAGAAG
>VXBL01003725.1:645423-664112 GCA_013400195.1 Aramus guarauna
GGCAGGACCTGTGGAGCCATGGAGAGAGAAGCCCACACCAGAGCAGGTTTGCTGGCAGGACTTGTGACCCCATGGGGGACCCATGCTGGAGCAGTCTGCTCCTGAAGGTCTGCACCCCATGGGAGAGACCCACACTGGAGCAGTTCATGAAGAACTGCAGCCCATGGGAAGGATTCACGTTGGAGAAGTTCGGGAAGGACTGTCTCCCATGAGAGGGACTCCATGCTGGAGCAGGGGAACGATGAGAGGAGTCCTCCCCCCGAGGATGAAGAAGCAGCAGAAACAACGTGTGATCAACTGACCGTAACCCCCATTCCCCATCCCCCTGTGCCGCTGTAGGGGAGGAGGTTTGAAGTCAGGAGTGAAGTTGAGCCTGGGAAGATGGGAGGGGTGGGGGGAAGTGTTTTAAGATTTGATTTTATTTCTCATTCCTCTACTCTGTTCTGTTTGGTAATAAATTAGATTAATTTCCTCTCTGAGTTCAGTCTGTTTTGCTCATGATGATAATGAGTGATCTCTCCCTGCCTTTATCTCGACCCACAAAGCTTTTCGTTACACTTTTTTCTCCCCTGTCTGATGAACAAGGGCAGTGATAGAGCAGCTCTGGTGGGCACCTGGCCCCCAGCCAGGGTCAACCCACTACAAATAGACATGTCCTACAAAAAGACACAATTTAATCAGAAAAGATTGACTTTTGCTTTAATGCTAGGAAGAGACAAGTTGTCACAGTTGAAAACATTTGAAATTGAGTTTTGTGTTTGATGTTTTGCTGAAGAGGTCTCATAAAGCAAAAACATCCTCAATTCTATGTTAATTTGTTTGTGGAAACATGGGATTTTTTTCTCAAAAATAGGATTATAGAGGATCAACAATTTTATCCAACTTCTGCTTCTGAATATTCCAAATATTAATGAATATACTGATGGAGTTAGTGATGCATTGTAGAAATGTTAAAATTTCATATAGTCCTGCTCCGTTCATATAACTGTAATGAAGAAGGCTGTATTATGGATAATTTAGATAATCTGTAGGGGAACTAAAGCAGTGACTGTGAAGGAGAATGTGGCATGTTGTCCCCCTAGGCCATGAAGCACTCAATTTGCTGGAATTGCTCCTAACTGCTATTTAGTGGGCAGCTAGTGGAAAATAAAATTGCTTTAGGCAATTGAGAATCTTATTCTGTATTATTAACGTTTGCAGTCTGGGTGAAGAATAGGGTAAACTAACTCCATTTTTACTAAGGGGAGAAAACTTGAGGCAAAAGGAAAGGGAGAAAAAGTTCAGTATCTTCTTTTAGCAAAATGTCTTTTTGGAGGTGGGGGATTGTTTGTGTTGGATTGGGTTTTTGTTGAGGGCAAAGGGAGGTGATATTGATGGTGGGTAGAAGTGGTAGCTAGGATGCCTGTTGCTGCTTGTAGAGAAGGTGACTTCTGCTATCTAGTGGTCACCCACAAATGTCTCGTTGATCAATATGATAATCCCTGGTTTGCAGGAACTCGGACATTTATGAAAAACTGAAGGTAATAGAAGGACATTTTGTAAGAGGAACACTTCACACCCTGGAAGCTGGCGCACTTTACCATAGCGTGCTGAAAACCTCTGGGGAAATGAGAACATAGATTGTGTATGCTAGAAAGTGATGGGATTAACAGGGTACGTTTCCACTAAGGAAATTTGAAATCTTCCAAAGTCTCTGAGGTTTTTCTGGGGTGTTTGTTCCTTTGTTTTTAGAGTAAAGAAGCTAAAGCAAAGCCAGCTTTACAATGTTGCGATGATGAAATGTTATTAATCTAAATAAATTGGATTCAGAGGAACTTGTTGATCTGGAAATCCATGTGTCCATTTATGCCCAAACCTTTCACAGGCATATATAATCCTGTTAAATATGGTGGTGAGAGGAAAAACAAAATAGTGATGTATAAAAGATACGAGAGCCTAGGAGGGCTGTGGAAGGAGTCCAGCAGGAAACCTTTTCTTACAAGTTCCCCACATACCGGCCCTAGAGGAGACTTTCATCTCCTATAAAGTAGATTTCCCAAAATGGTGTCACTTGTGAACTGGCTGCCCTTAGGATACAGAGAGAAATGCTTTGGAGACTATAAAATGTTTTCAGCAAGATGGTATGATGATCTTGCCTTGGGCAAGTTTTTCTTTTCCTTCCCACTCAAATTCACTGTCAGGTCTTTTCTCAGTATGCCACCTGCTCTCCTGCGGACTGGGTGTTACACATAGGCAGTGCATGTGACAGATCTCTTCTTGGAAATATCTTCCAAGTTGTGCATGGCTTTTTCTCCTGATGCCTCTGAGTTCTTGACCAGATTGAGTAAGAGTCTGCATGACTTCATCAAGAAGAGAAAACAATGTGTTTTAGAACATGTGAATGAGAGTGCGTGAACTGGTTAGTACTCCAGTTTAACATGTGGATAAACTCAAATATCCTTATTCAGTGCTTATGTTTCTTTCCGAGACAAATGTCATACTAAAATCCCTGGGCTGGGGTGGGTGGTGGTGTCTGTTTGTTTGCTTGCTTGCAAAAAAAGCATACAACTTGCAAGGAAGACATGTTATCCTAGACAGATCTCAAAGTTTTGCAGAATCAGTTTAAATCTTTGGAGATCTTATTGATAGTTGCATCTGGAATGAATCCATGGCTACAAACTGTAGTGTTTAATTCTAAATTCTGAGATTAATTTTTATTTTAAATAAAGTGGAATGAGCGGGCATGTGCAAATGTTGAAATTCCTATTAGAATATGGAAGTTGAAAAACATATGAAATGAACGTTAGCGGTAAATCAAAGCCAGAAATCTGTACGTTGGGATTGCTGGGAACAACAAGCAACAAACTGCAACTTCTGTTAGCATCATGACTGGTTTAGGTTTTGTCTGTGAGAACATGGAAGGGGAAGATGAGAAGAACTCTACATCTAAAAGCTATCAAGAAAAAATAATTAGGTGACAAGTGAGATAACAACTATGTCATAATGAGAACTTTTCTTTGGTTTCTCACCGGTTCAGTTTTGAAGCATCATGCATCCATAGGCAATGGATATCAAACAAATGTCCAACTATGAAGCAAACAATAACAGGGTTGATTTTCTCCCTTCAAACCCTTGCCACAACAGAGGCAAGGCTATAGTGTCTAATTATTCTTTTGCCGCATCATTTTCCATTTGAGTAATTTCCTTTGTTGCATTGGCTATGGTACACTGTGCTATTCTACAATGTCCAATCTGTTGTGTAAGTTTAAATGTACTTATGTACATTGTTGGAGTGGGGAGGGCTCACTTGACAATATAATTCCATTCACCCCTGATTTTCTTTACTCCCTTTTACCTTTGATATTGGTTACTGGTGTGGCTTTTTGTTTGTTTGGTTTTTAACTGGTCATTATGAGGCTTTGATTATTCTGTTTGGAGGCTATTTCTGAACTTACTGCAGGATGTTTTCATTCCTAAAGCCTGCACTGACTTTCCCCCCACATTGAGCTATATGGCTTTATTTTTAGGGTGTACTGTTTGGGGTTTTTTTTGAGGACAGAAATGTCTTCAGTAGACCTCTGCAGCACGATTCCCCTTTCTAGCCAGTGTTGCCTTCTCAGGCTGATACTAGCCTTTGGGGAGGCCTGCAGAACAAGATTTTCTCCCCTCCATCTCCTAAGCACTGGCCCATGGTGTGCTGTGTGACCAGTGAGATAAAGGCCAGCTGAGAGTTCCCAGAACTGTAACAAAAGAAGCAGATGTAGCTTATAGTGGTTCAAGAAGAAATTAATCCGCTGTCTGCTGATAAGGTTTACCTCATCCTTTTTCTTCAGGGACAAATTGATCCCTGATGTTCCTGATGCCACTATGTCTCTGCCTATCAGATTTCTGTGAATGCATAGTATTCAATGCTAATGAACACAGTGGTGGCATGTACATTGACTGTTCCATGTCTCTAATTTGCTATAGGAGCAGGGAGGGGCCTTGCTGCTTCTTGGCAAACAGAGAAGCTGTTTCAAAGATTAATGCTGAACCTTCTATTGGGAATAGGTCTCCAGGCCTCTTGAGGTAGGTTGTGCGGCCTGTAACGTTGCTGAAATCATGGCTAAAAGTCAAGATGCAGAGGCAACAATCCTGTTCAGCTGATATTGATGGAGGAGACTTGGCTGCTCCTGTCCTTTCAGCCACAAATCTATCTGGGGCCTGTGTGATGAGAGAGGCTTCTGTCTGTGCCCAGAAGCAACCTTGGGAATCAGCAGGAGGCATTAACTACAATGCTGTGGAGAACAGGAAATAAACCACTTGGCTCTTGGCTTTCCTTAGCTTTAATTTTATAGATTGACTTTACAAAGAATTGTTGAGTTTGGTTTTGTGGGGTTTTTTGTAGTTTTTTGTGAGTTTGCAATTTTTTTTTTCCCCAATTTTTAAATTGAAAGCTGAGGTTTTCCTTTAAAGTTCTAAACCCAAGATTCAGTGTTAGATGGACATATCTTTGGTCAAAGACCAGCTTTACTCACCTTGAGTATTTATTAACTATACTCTCTCCTCACATAATAGTTGAGGTTGGAACAAACCTCTTAAGACTGTCTCGTCCAACCTCTCCCAGTCAAGCAGAGTCAGCTGGAGCAGGTTGCCCAGGACAGTGTACAGTCAGGTTACAAATATCTCCAAGTATGGACACTTTACAACCTCTCTGGGCAATCTGTTTCAGTGTTTGACTGCCTTTGCCGTAAGAAAATTGTTCTGTTTTCACATGGAATTTCCTGTGCTTCACTTTGCACCCATTGCCTCTTGTCCTCTCACATGGCACCACTGAGACAAGTCTGGCTCCATCTTTTTTAAGCCCTCCCATCAGACATGTATACACGTTGATGAGATCTGTGTCCCCCCTGCTCCGAACCTTCTCTTCTTCAGGCTGAAGAGTCACAGCTCTCTCAACCTCTTCTTGTATGAAGTGCTCCAGTCCCATTACCATCTCAGTGGCCCCTTGCTGGACTCAACCCAGAAAGTCCATGTCTTTCTTCTGTTGGGGCACCCAGAACTAGAGACAGCACTCCAGATGAGGCCTCACCAGTGCTGAGCTGAGGGGATCACCTTCCTCAACCTGCTGGCAATGCTTTTCCTAATGCAGCCCAGGATACTGTTTTCTCTCTTTGTGGCAGCTGAACAAATCTGATTTCTAATCTTATAAACAGGGAATGTTTGAATGTTAAATATAAAAAGATTTTCAACACTAAATAGCACTTACGCTTATGGATTAAGAGAAGAATATTAAGCTGCTGTGTAATCACCATGTCAGTAATGCTTAACATGACTTCTGTAATGTTTTATGTCCTATTCTGTGCTGATATCATTGGGTAAAAGAAAAATGGTGGCAAAATAAGCTAAAATGACATTTCTCCCCCCCCCCCCCCCCCCTTTTTTTTAAGCTGAAATTAAAAAAAAACCAATGGTGGGAAGGAGGAAATATTGGGGATTTCTGTCTAAAAACACTTGATTTCAGTAAAACCAGAAATCTGACTTCATCAGAATATTCCCATTCTGACTATAGGGGAAACACCAAATAAGACCTTCAGCATTCATTATTTAGAAACCAAGAGCCAAATCTATGATTACCAAGACCTGGTTCACTAGCTGAGGAGATGTGCATTGCTGCATACTTTTGTAAGTAGGGGTGAAAATGGCTGGCTTTTTGGGTGCTCTGAAGATGTGCTGCAGTCGAGCATTGCCCCATTAGAACTTGGAGTGTGGATTTGTGGGCGGGGTAGGGGGCAATGCGCAGTTCTGAAACAATTTGTCCATCCCAGAAATGAGCCTATATTGGGCATTCATAACCTCAGAGAGACAGTACTTCTCAGGATCTCAGAAAGGGAGCTTGTGCCAGGCAGGACTCTCTTTGTCAGTCAGAATTTAAAAACCTCTCCTAGAGATGCTGGTAAAACTGGCAGTCAGCCTACAAAGTCTGTATCTCAGAAGTACATATCCTTCTTGGATTCCTTGTGGGACACTGCAAAACTAAAATCGCCCTAACTTCCCTTGATTCTAGCCTAAATTGAGACTTATCTTGCGGACAGGAAGGTTGTTGGGCTGGTACTATCCCATTACATCTGTGTGCTGGTTATGGGATAGACTTAATTTTCTTTATAGTAGCTACCATGAGGC
This sequence comes from Aramus guarauna, assembly GCA_013400195.1. Lineage (NCBI taxonomy): Eukaryota > Metazoa > Chordata > Aves > Gruiformes > Aramidae > Aramus > Aramus guarauna. The sequence continues at coordinate 651,565 of VXBL01003725.1, forward strand.
TGTGTTTTGGATTTGTGCTGAAAACAGTGTTGCTAATATAAAGATTTTTTTGTTATATAGAGATTTTTTCATTATTGTTGATCAGCACTTACACAGAGCCAAGGGCTTTTCTGCTTCTCCCACCGCCCCATCAGCAGGATGGCTGGGGGGGGCACAAGGAGTTGGGAGGGGACACAGCCGGGACAGCTGACCCCACCTGACCAAAGGGACATTCCATACCATGTGGCATCATGCTCAGCGTAAACAGCTGGGTGAGGAAGAAGAAGGAAGGGGGTGATGTTCAGAGTGATGGTGTTTCTCTTCCCAGTTAACAGTTACACATGATGGAGCCTTGCTTTCCTGGAGATGGCTGAACACCTTACCTGCCAATGGGAAATGGTGAATCAATTCCTTGTTTTGCTTTGCTTGCATGTACAGCTTTTTGCTTTACCTACCTGTCTTTATCTCAACCCATGAGTTTTCTCATTTTTACTTTCCAGTTCTGTCCCCCATCCCATCAGGGAGGAGTGAGAGAGCAGCTGCATGGTGCTTAGCTGCCGGCTGGGGCAAAACTACGACGGTCTACCAGTCATGGTAGAAGATTCAGGAGGTGGATAGTGATGTACAAAATTCAAGTACAGAGAAGAAAGGCATATAGTCTGATTTTTATTGAAGCATGGAAATTAAGGTTTGAGTGTGTGCTTTATTTTTGTTTTTTTAAATAATAACTAAGAACAACTATCCTGAGGTACCATTTCCTTCCTTGGTAGGGCTACCAACTGTTACTCTGTCTGCAGTACGGGATGTGCAGTCTCCTTGTTAGTGAGAACAGTGCTGTCGTTGCGGGATGATCATACAGGAAAATTATGCAGGAACAATTCCAAGCAGACAGTGTCCTGGTACAGTGCGGCACTCCTATTTGAGTCTCTTAAGCTCTTACATACAAAATATTGTCACTATATCAACAAAAACAGCAGCAAAAGTTTCTTTAAAATGTTATCCTCCAGAATAGCCTTGCTGAGGGCAGGTAATAGCCAAGAGACTTTGGCTAGATGATCTGTTACTTTCAGGCAGCATGCAGTGACTAATCCACTGGGCTTTATGGCTCTATTTAAATTAGATGTATGCAGGCAGTGCATTATTTATAACCAAAAGCATGAATAATTCAACATGCCCACTCTTAGCAGGTATCCAGCTTGTGCCAGAAGCCTGCACTAGATGCTTGCTTTCAGAATTATGAAGAGACTATCAGATAACAGTCTGTTTTGCTTGTATGCTCCACTTTGCTCTGTCTGCTCTTTCTTTTGTGTCTTTCTAGCTTGGCTCTATCTTTTGTCTGGGGAAGAAGAACAGATGATGTATTCTCTACTTTATTCCCTTCATCTGGAGATGGCATACTATGTCTAAAACGAATTATGTAAATCCATTTAGGATCAATGCATTGATTTAATTTCTGTTTCATTGTGATGGAGACAGAGGCATGCTGAAGACAAGGGACTTAAAGGCAGCATGGCAAAGAAACAGTACAATGCTCCCGGCCTAAAAAAATCTAGTCTGCTGCTCTCCACTGCACAGCTTGGGCTCAGCTGTGTCCTGACACTAGTTGTGGCCACCCAGCCTTGTTGGAAAGCGTGTGTTGCATCACCCTTATGTGCAAATATTCTGTCTGTGTGGCTTAGCTTAAATGTCCTCATTAGGGATGGTACCCATATATGAAGACTCAGGCAACTTACGTGGAAATAGGCTGTGCATGCAATGGATGCAGACTACAGTCTGAATATTGCCAACAAAAAAAAATCTGGCATTCAGACCACTGTATTGTATAGTCATGCAAGTCAGTTTGCAAAGGTTGTCAGCTCAAAGCCAGTTGTACTCGGACATTGAAATGCAGTTACTTCCAAAACAAGGTATTTCCCTGCCAAACTTTTCTGTCATTCAGTCCCACCTTGGTGATAACAAAAATCCAGAGGATAGAGACTGTTTACTCTCTGTCTGGCTCTCTCATCTCTTTATCTGTGACCTGAGTTAGGACCTTCTGTGCGAGGTTTGCTGCTGCTTGTTCTTCTCTGAAATTTGGACACCAAGTCCAGTGCAAGCTATACAGTATGCTAACTGTGTCTGTCCATTCTGAGTCGGAGCTGCTCTGAGAGAGCTTACAATACTATTACTTGTTTCTGCCCAATCCCAAGAGTAACCAGTTAATTGCAGTCATATTTGCAAACACTAGACATCCTGAACAATTTTAGAAAGAAATAACAATTCATCAGGAAACATGACATGCTGGGTTGTTTCACACACAAATAAATGCAGCAGAGATCGCCAGGTTCCCTGCAGTTGGAAACAGAATGCAAGTGCTCTAGCTGTCAACATCGTTATGAAATCCTTAGTTGACTGTTACTGAATCATTGAAAAATTGTTGAGGTGCTTTGCTGGGAACTAAAAGTATTGATTCAAGCTCCCTCTCTCTGTGGCTACCAATAATTCATTATTTTCTGTATCTCGCGGTCCTAATCTGTATGCCTGCATAATAACAGCTCCCTAATGAAAGCGGTATTACGAAGGGAAAAATACACCAAAGGTAGTGAGGCACCTGAGTATCACAGTTTGGAAGGGAGGCAGAGTTATCCAAATATGATAAATACAGTACTTCTGCAGCAGCTCCAGAGAGATTGCTTCTGTCGCCACTGAAATACAGCAGCTAGAGTACAGCCAATTTATAATAGTGTATGGCAGCATTACACAAGTTTAGGTACAAACCAGGATTAAAACGTCCTGCAAAGATGCTGCACAGAATTGTTAGGCCAGATGATTATAACAGCTTTGGGTGGAAAATTGCAAGTGTTCAAGATCTTGAGGTGTGTCATAGGGTCTTTAACAACATAAGGTCTTAGTAAAGTGTTTGACTCAATAATTCTCTTGAGTGTTGCTACAGGACTAAGGAAGAGAGAAAACACGCTGTGATCAGTCATTCATATGTACCTAGTTGTCTCCCGACACCTCCCTCTCCCTCAAGGTGTCTTATCAAAGCACTGACCTTAGCTGACATGACTTAACAGAAAAAATCTAACAGAAGCACAGAAGCAGTAGAAAGTCCATACAGGAAAAGAAGGTATTCTCTGGCAGTATGGTGATATCCTTAACTGGGAACAAGAAATAAGATCTATTTCAAATCCTATGTAAAAAAAAAAATTCCAGACATGGGTCTTCATGCTACCTTTTTCCTGTTTTGGCATCTTAATGACTGCTTATAATTCTCCTGTACATGTGCAGTCAGTCAATGACAGAATCATTTCACAATCTCCCATTGTTTTGCTCCATTGGAAAAGACAGGTTCTGTGCTCCAACCTGAGGATTAAGCTCATTGCAGCAAAAAACCCAGAAGATAAAAGCCTCACAGAATTGTGGTATGATCTCTAGATGAAGTTTCAATCCTTCTTGATGGTGGTATTGGGCTGAGAAGGGAAAATTCCTCCCAGGTGCAGCAAATGATCAAAGAACTAAGTCCACATCATGATGTGTGATCTGAAGCTGAGGTGGGACATAGGCATAAAAGGTTTACAATGAGATGAGAGGTATATGGTATAACATATAGCTGTGATCGGTCACCAAGTGACCTCAGTGGTTCTGCTATTGGTTCCGCTGTACTTTTGGTTCTGCTCTTTTGTCCTACAAGGTGAACCAATAAGGGGGAGAAATTCTAGTTCAATGATGACTTGCATATGAAACTTATGATCTGAAAAGCAGAATCTGAAAGTCTTTTTGGGGAAGAGGGCATGAGCTTTCATTAAACCTTGTCACAAGTTCAGGATGGCCAGTCACAGCTGAAACATTGGTACGAGATTCTCTGCCCCTATAGAGCTGTACTGATTGATGAGCTCTAACTCCAAACTTGATTTGCACCTACTGCTTTTTTTCTTTTAAGGTACTCCTAGAAAACATAAAATATAAGTCATATGCAAGTGATGAAGGAATTTGCAACCTAAAACCTAATTTGTTTGCTGTTATTCTCCACAAACATTGCTGTCTGCATCGTAGTCGGTGTCTGTCCCCCTGTGCAGTAGGGAGGAGAGAGTGAGTTTTTCTCAAAGCTGTATTGGCAAGATATTTACTGCTCAAACTCCTATTTCTTATAGGTACTTGGACCCTAGTACCATGCTCTGATGGATTTGTATGTCAATGTTGCCACCATAAATCCAGAATAAAGTTTTGTAAAGAAGTGAGAAGGGAAGAAATAGACAGGAAATTAAATGTATTTATGCATTGGTTTGGTTTAGGCTATGTACATTTAGCATTCTCTGATTACTACAGAATCAAAATAGTTTTTAAATAATGGGATATTTATTCCCATAAAACCCTATCTATAAAAGTGAGATAGTGCTTCTCTGCTTATCTGGGGAACCACAGCACAGCAAGATTAATGCAGAATTTCTTTGGATGGAAAGAGCCTGTTTTAGCATGTGTTTCTAGGGTAGGCTTCTCAGAATATGAAGTATCTAGAAGACATTGCAGGGAGAGATCTGTATTAGGCCTGGTAAAAATCAGGCCTCCACTGCTGCAATTTGTGCCACATATGATGGATCAGGTTACACGTGGAAGTGAACATGTTGGAAGGTATGTATGCATAAATGCACATGAAAGAGGAAATGTATCTAGATGACCATGAAATTTGAGTAAATGTTCCACAATGAAAACACCACCAATTGGAGAGAGACTGAGTCAAACTGAGGAGGGAAAAACAGAAGAAAACTCTCCAAATGAATACTATCACTTGTGAATAGTACCCAGTGCAGCATTAATTGTTCATCCAAGAAACCATTGTGTATTTTTCAAGAGCAGAAGGGACACGCACAAACCTATTCTGTCTGTGCCCATTAGTGACCCTTGTGAGAGCTTTGCTGATCTCATTGTATATGCTGCTTCATACATCTGACATCATGCCCAGAGGTTTCCACCTCAAAATAAAATCGTATATAGAATATAATTTCTTCAATACTGGGAAGTACGGGTGTCACCAGTAATTCCGCCAAGGGCTCAGAAAATAAAACAAGATAAAGGAAGGATTTCCATTCATTGAACACAACATGCCTGAGGATCTGCAGTTTGCAGGAGCACATCTCAGATTCTGCACTTTGACTTAAAAATCTATTGGTGGATTGAAGGCAGCAATTCTGCGGTTGGGAGCCAGAGCAGGGCCACCTATTCACCACTCCCCACAGTGCAGCTCCTCGAATGCCAAAGTATGAACTCTAGTGATGTACTAGAGAGCCTTCCCTTACCAGTTTGCATCTGGGTTGACTGATAGTTAATTAAGCTCATTCCTATCTGACGAGTCTTTGGGGAATTAGCTAAAATAATTCTGTTCAATTTCTAGTGGAGAAGAATCTCTGTAAGAACAAAAAGCAGGGTCACTAGACATTTGTTGACAGATGTTGCAGAGAGATAGACACCTTGGTCTTGAATGCCTCCGTCAGCCCTAGATATCCTCCATCAGGACCACCAAAGCAATGCAGGAAGTCTGGAGTCACACCATCTCTGGCATACCTTCTTCTGGGATAAATTAAGGGCTTCATTTCTCAGGGTTATCAATTTGGCAACTTTTTACTCAGCATTGAATTTACTGAAGGTTGAAGGAAATTGCTCAGCATAATATTTGGATTTATGGACTCTTTCTTGTGAGATGTGTTCCTTTTGAATATCATTCAGACTAGGAAATAAGTTAAATGAAGATGATGTAATCCTGCAGCATATCAAGCATGATCCTGTGGTGTAAGGTCTTCCTTTCTTAAACAGCGCACAGACTGGAACAGCTCTTACCTTGGGCAATCACACAGAGCTTCAGCTTAAACTTTCATGTGTTCCTCTCTGATTTCAACACACGCACAAACACATACACACACACACACACACACACACACACTATATATATATATATATATATATATATATATATATATGGTTTTTTCATTCCTTGCAGTTTTTCACATAGCTTCTGCTTTTCAATTCTTGTGACACTTTAAGGCTCAGCTTTCAAGTTGTGTCCATTGAACCAGGGCAATGATTGTCTCGGAGCCTTTCCGACACTTGCCATGGTTTACCTTCTGTGCAAGTGCGAGAGCATGGATCCTTTCACAGAGCATCTCTGCAAAGATTTCTGCACCTGATTTCTTTGCTGACAAGCAGAACTGGGTTGGATATTATGGGATGAGAAAGCCAGGGATTTGAGATATTGCTGTATCAGGTATTCCTGTATTAAACTGAGACTTGTTTGAAGTTTTTGAATAAAAAATCTAAAGCAAAGTATCAGCTGAAGCCACATATTTTATTTAAACTTTAACTGCTTCAATTTCAAAGCAATCACTCTAAACCAAAGAAAGAGAATTCTTCATTTTTAAAAATGTCAAAATAAAGTGTTTAGATGACTTTGAAATGCTTTCAAGATGCAAATTTAAAAAACATTGAAACTCGTCCTTCCTCACCAAAAAAAACCCCTCTGCAAATCAGTGAATTCCCATGGAGGATTTTATGGAAACACTTTCCAATCAGCATTATCAAATCTTGGCCGTCCTCACTTTCTCCTGCAATGCTAGTCCTGGACCCATATAACCATCTTAGCTTCAGTTATGCTTGGTTAATTCCATCCTGCATCAAACTCTGTGGCTGAAGCATGTTATCGACATCGATATAGCACAGTGAGGGGCCGAGCAGAGTTACCTGTGTTAGGTACAGTACCGGCAGCACAGCCGTGTTAGTCCTGTGCTGTGCCGTGCTCTGCCTGCTGAGCAGAGCACGCTGGTTTGTGTAGAGTGCCAAGCTAGCAGAAGCAGGCTGCTTCTGATACCGCAGCAGGGTTATTTAAAACCTGGTGATGTGCAGATATTGAGTACTCAGTTGTTCTGTATCAGTAAATCCTTTCTTTGTACAGTGGGACACAGTTGAATCACAGCTTTGTATGGTCGCAGGTATGAGGAAAATCTGAAGTGAAATCAAGTATAGCTCTAGCTTACTTTGTTTCAACAGGTATTCTGTTTAGCACACTGAATTTCTTGTTATATGCCAGACAACAGAAAATTCTCCTTCCCTGTTCTGTGAAGTATTTTGTATGCTCACAGTACAGGAACAACCATGCTTAACAGACCGAGACAAACATTTAAAATGAAGAATTACTGTCTCACACTTTGAGAGAAGTGCTGGGGAACCACCACCTAGGAGGCAGCAGGGACCAAGCAGAATACCACAGAATGATTTTGCTATTTAGCAAATAGCAAAAGACTAATTTCCCACTAGCTACAGAACAAAAGCCATGCAGACATCTCTGTCAGCACTAGGTCCTTGGAGGACTGGAGTGACTGCAGTGAAATACATTTTTGCTGTGAGTTGAATTCAGACTGGACTCCTAAAACGTAGCATTATTTCCCTGTATTTACCCAAGACAGGCTGCAGCACGCTTTTCAAATTGCCTTCTTGTCTGCTGGCAGCATCTATTGAGAGCTGAAATGGCCAAAGAGGGAGTTGATGAATAAAAATGGTTCTGTTGTCCCATTGCTCAGTGGATCAGCAGCCTCCTTGCTCATATCTCACCAAACGACAAAAAATGAGAAAGGCAAGAGACTGGAGACCCTACCAGAGTCTAAGTGTTGCACAATGGGGACTATGCTTGTTGGAGGTCACAGAGACCTTACTCAAAACCAGTACTAATATCTATTTCTTTGCAGCAAGAGTGGTTAGCCCTTCCCTACTCCAGTCACCTTAGTTGACTGGTGTTTGTTGCGCTCTAGGGATTTATTTTGTTGGGGTGGGTTTTTTTGTTACACTATGACACCAAACAGCTTCTGGCTGTGCACAGTGAGCTGTCTGGCAGAACCTCTGTGTTCTGGTGTTGTGTGTTTCTCTGTGTGAAGTAAGGTGGGAGAATGAGGGTAGAGGAAAAAGGAATAACCTTAAAACCACTTGGGAGTTGATAAAATATAAAAGGTCATGTTTTGATACATTTTCCTTCCCTTCCCTTCCTTCCTTCCTTCCTTCCTTCCTTCCTTCCTTCCTTCCTTCCTTCCTTCCATTTCTCCTGTTTTCTCTCCTACCAGTGGAGACATACTGGCATAAACCCAAGGTGGATCAAACTGAGGTTTTCCTAATTGTATGCAAAGTTTCTTTACTTCAAAGAGAGATTTTGGTACAAGGAGGCTGATTCTTGCCCATATGGCCCTTCAGGTAATCTGAATACCTGCAGCTCATTGACACCTCCTATGGCTCTCACACTGAAGTGAACTTCTTTTATCTATTAGGCTTGATACTACAACAGCTTGTGCTCAATGGGATACCGATAGGATGTTGTACCAGGTGCTCAGTGTCTCGTAGGGTAGTAAGTATTAGATGCTGACACTGGATTGAAACAACCAGACTCTGGTGGGGCAGGGTTATTAACCCAGAAATGCACAATGTCTCTTTCTCTGTTACCACAGCTCTACTTGGACCAAGATACATGTACAGAAATAGGTGGTGGAGGGGGTGGGATGAAGGCGAGGAGGGGTGCAAATGAGGAAAGTGACTGGTTTTCCTTTTTTGTTTCCTGGTCTTTGTTTGTTTCCCAGGCTTTATTCTCACTGACAGCCCTGTGCAGGGAGAAGACACAGAGTCCAATATGAAGGCTTAGATAACAAACACGGTTTCTTTTTAAAGCTTCCTTCAGTCACTTTAACCCATGGCTCACAGAGAGTCAAAGTGATGTCTCATTGCTATGACTTGGCAATTTTGTCATGGCTTTATGTACCGATGCTGCATGCTGTTTACATCAGCGGTACCCTTGTCCTTAAGCTCAAGTCCTGGCAACAGTGATTATGGAAATGCCAGTACTGCCTCAATATGTCACTTCACATTGGTCTCCTGAGACAAGAAGGCCACTTGTTTCCAGAAAGGCACAATAATTTGTGTCAGCTCGTTAAGCTGGCATACTGCTGATTCAAGCATTGAGCTCTAACAGAGTACTTTGTCCCAGCTCTGTAATGGCCTGTCCCTCGTATTCCCTAGGGGATAACTGGGATAAGTTCCTGGAGGAAAAGGTCAAAAACTCAGGAAAGATTGTTATTGTCAATCCGAATTAGAACTGATGCTGGAAATATAAGATTTGAATACATCTTTGAATAGCTGGAAGGGAAAAAAGAGTCTATCTCTGGGAGTATATGTAAGTGTTAAGCTCAGGACAGACTACAGTTTCTACCTGTATCCAAGTACCCTAGAAGGAAGGATTTAATAGTCTAATAATGGAACTTGGTCACAGCTTTATTAATTCATTTTCAAGACTGAGAGAGGAAATCTTTATCAAAAATACCATAAGGAGAAAATGCTAAGTGACTAATACAAGAGCTTAAGCCAAATAGTTTTGCAAGAGGCAGCAGGTAATACAAGAAGAGCTGATTCAAGGAGGTCAAGCGGAACAAGTTTTTGAAGGATTTGTCTGTGGTTTTAGATGATGGGTGATGTTAAGTGGCTTTGGACGATTGGTAGTGTTAAGCAGCTTCTGAAAAAAGTGTGTAGGGCAGATGTTTGGGATGGTGGATCCTGGCATATACTTCTTTATGGGACTAAGAAGGAATGGGTGCAGCATTTTGTTTGCACTTTGTATCTACTTGGGTTCATTTAATCTGGTTGCTTTTCAGAAGCCTGAATAGCTGAGAGTAGGAGAGTGTCAGAGCTCATTCCTTCTGAGCTGAAACAACAGCTAAGAAATCTGGACAAGACTGCTCAATTTCTCACAGAGATCATAAAGTTTTGGGGAGAAGGGAGAGAGGTGCTTCACAATAACATTCCTTTTGACCTCTTGATATATTAAACAAACTAAGTTTGCAGGTGAAAACTGCAGCACCAGTTTATGTGCTTAATTGGATGAAGGACTTTAATATAGCTGTAATTTTTATAACCTTTCTCTCCCACATGTGCTTCAGCTGCCTCCTCACCTGTCTTTCCTCTTTACTTTAAATAGTTGCAAATATTGCTAGGCAAGCTGAAAATGGTCTCACCATTCAGTTTTCCTATTAATTGGCAAATTAGAAAATCCTTCCATTTTCTGAGTGCTGTACTTTGCTGACTGCTTGCTTCAATTTGGTAGTTGAAAATCATTTACAAAAAACACTGTTATCAATTGCACAGGATACAACTATTGAGTCACACTTCTATTTTCTATATCAAATAAAAAGCTGAGGGGGTTGAGCAATATTTGTTTGTGGGTTTATACACCTTTTCCTTTGGTAATCATGAACCAGTTAGGAAAACAGGCTTTTCTGGGGGAAATTAAAATTTATTGCAGAATCTTGCAAAAGTGTAGGTGAAACTGAGTAACCAGTTCAGGTAAAAAGCTTGACCTCTTGCCCAAATTTGCAAAATAAATCCTGAATAAATTTATTTCTGAGATTTGTGGTCCCATGCCTGTGCCTGCTGTGCTAGCAATCATTACTTTGGTTTCACTTACACATACAGAATTTCAAGCCTGATTCTTTCTGGGACCAGAAAATCCAAAATACCATCAGAAAGTGTGAGCTCGATAAAATTTCCCAGCTTCTTGCCAGCGTTACACATGAAGTTTGAGATTTCTAAACCAATATATCTCAAATATCTCAGTTGAGAGTCTATGGTTAATTGTTCTAAAAACACCCATAGAAGTTAATGGCAATCATCTCCTTCTATCTTGAAATATTGGTAAAGTTTATATTTACCCTATGAGAGTTTGGACATAGACCTAAACTGGATTTTTTCCCTTGGTCTTCACAACCAGGAAGAACTGCTTTCAGTAGGCCTTGATTGCCACAGCAGCATCACAAAATCTTCTTCAGATTATTTCTGACAGCGTATTGGATACTGGAAGGGCTTCCAAGTGCTCTAAGTTTTCTTAGAGTGGATGTACCTGGAACCACTGAAGACATACAATGCTGTTTAAACCTTTTTTTGATTCCTACCAGAGTCTCTTTCTCTCCCCACCTCTCAACATAAGAATCAACTCAGATGTTTCCCGTGCATTTTATTTTTAAAAGCTATCAGTGACATTTCTTATGCAGTGTTTAATTTAGAAGCTGTTTTATACAGAAACTTCTGACTCCACAAAGGGAAGATGATTCTCCTGACATAGTGAACTTTCAGTAAGAGTAAAGTCAATGATTGGGGTGTTTGCTAATATACTTTCTAGGCATTTGTATTACTTAGCTGCTTTAATAGGTATGTTTTCAGCACTTCATTGCTGAATCAATTAAATTCATATCTCTTCAACTCTTCATTTAACTCTGTTCTTTATTTTTAATAGCATATATCTACATAAGCCCTTGAGTAGCATTCAGTTGTTGTATCAGTTTATGGAGAGCTTCTAATAAGTTTGGAGTAGCTTTTAGTCTTTGAGTTCAGGCATTAAGTGGCCTTAATGAGCAAGTTCTGGAAATGGATATATGCCTGGTAAATACCGACTACCCTTGGCAAAGTGATAAAGGAGGCCTCCCTGGTGGTAGCACTAGTTTCCACCTAAAAGAAGGCAGAGTGGTCACCAGCATGTCTTGTAGAAGGGAGTATGTTAAATTTGCCAAAAGCATGCTGCTGCATGCCTCACCTCATAATCCGAAAAATTCCTACAGCAGGGTGTTGTGTGTCCTACAGCAGAAGTATACATTAAGCATGTTTTTCTCCCTGGTAATAGCAGTTACTGGAGAAACCAGAAAGTCACAACTGAAATGGTTTTTATGATAGGTCCTCTGGTTCTCTTAGTGTTCTGGTTTTCATATATATATATTTTCAAATTTGTAGCTTTTTTTTTCCCTGCTCCCCATTTTCATTTAGGATGACTGATTTATGTACTTTGCTTATAGGCAAAAAACACTTTCAAAAACCTTTTTAACTCTGTTTTATTTATTTCATGGTGTGAGCTAATTGTCTGGTGATGTCATGTAACATATTTTGATCTGTCTAAAAATTGGTGTACATTAGCATGTTCTAGAGGTTGAGCAGGATCTTGCTAGGGCAGAAGCATCTGCTCCCTACTCCACAGAACTGTAATTACAGGTTCAGGTTTAGATTAACCGAGTCTAATAGATGTAATCCTGCAGAAGAATACAAAGACTTTTCACTCAGGGCCATTATCTAAATGTCTCTCTGGATGGGGTTGAAATATTTAGTAATGAGATGAAAACCATTCAGAAAACCTTGTAACAGGAAACAATTTATGTTCAGACACTGAATATAAAATAACTTTAATCGTGTTATAATGGACAGCATGATGCAGATAAGCAGCATTAGTCTTTGTAGAAAGATAGTAAACATCTTACAAAATTTCTCTTCTGGCTCATTTTGAGAGTCATCTCTTTAAGTGAGATGATTATGGAAGCCTACCAGCACCAGACAATATATGCAGCTCAGTACTGTCGTGTATGGATTTGTTAAAGTGGTTAAAGTATACACAGGCTGTTCGTAACTGCAAAATTGGAGTACGAATCCAGATCACAGCCCAAATCAATGTGTTTGGGCCGGGGATTTTGGATTCTCTATCTAAAACTATATTTGAGTATGGTTGAGTATTCCAAAAAAAAAAAAAAAAAAAA
>VXBL01003725.1:682540-711887 GCA_013400195.1 Aramus guarauna
CTGAGCTTGGAGGAGGTGACCCTTGAATATTAGCCAGCTGTCTTGGGCCCCTCTTCCTTCCAGGGTTTTGTCCCATGGTATTCTACCAAGCAGATCCCTGAAGAGGCCAAAGTCTACTCTCCTGAAGTCCAGGGTAATGAGCTTGCTGTGTGCCCTCCTCGCTGCCCTGAGGATCTTGAACTCCACCATTTTGTGGTCACTGCAGCCAAGGCTGCCCTTGAGCTTCACATCCCCTACCAGACCCTCCTTGTTGGTGAGAACAAGGTCCAGCGTGGCACCTCTCCTCCTGGGGTCCTCTATCACTTGGAGGAGAAAGTTGTCATCAATAGATATAGAAATATACCACTCTCACCAAAAAAAAAAAATCAAGAAAAGATTGGCATTGTTATTGATTTCTAGCAATTTTTTACCACAGTCTAATTAGTACACAGTGATTCCTGAGTGTTGGAATGCTTTGATCCAAGGAAAGTGAAGATCACGCATGCCATTTTCTTATGTATGACAGCTTTAATCCAGCAGTAATTCACAGATTTTTTTCTTATTAAATCATAACAACTTCCTGTACTCTTTGGTAGGCATAATAGCAACATCTAAGTTTTCATTTTGCAAATTACTGTATTGATGACACATAGATTGCACTTATGTTCTTTCAGTCCTATTTTCACCTTGTCTTTCCTTAAAATTCTCAGAGTCAGTAACTCTATCTTGCCAGGCATGGAAGAGTGTGAAATGTTCACTGACTTGTGGATTTTAGAAAATTCTGTAAACATGCATACTTTTCACTTACCTTAATAGTTCAGGGAGTATCTTGAAGTGATCTAGTTGATGAGAATGAAAGTGATGATGGATACTTGATCTCCAGAGACAACTGTTCTTCAAGCCACAGTTGATTTCAACAAGGATGTTACTAGCTGATGTCTTGAATAACCCCCTGAAAGCAAAGGAAATCAAGACAGACAGGGTAAGGTAAGTAGATTGTTTTCTAGATGGATGCGTATCCCCACCCAGGCCCAAAGTGGTTAAAATAGCATGAGACACGAAGGATATTAAAGAAAAGAAAGAGGAGGCCCATGCTTGTTCTGGCAGTCCCTAGACTGAACCAAACTAGTAAAACTTAAGCGGCTGGGGGGCCAGAGATATGAAGTATATATCTGCCTTCTAAACTTTAAAAAAAAAATCAGTTCTTTCCTCAATGCAAAGGGCTGTCACTTCAGTTATTTTTAACACAAAATAGAGAGAACTAAGGCAAGGTAAGAAGTCCTGCATGTAGTGGGTGCCATAGGACTACATAGTATTCACCGGCTTGCACTTTTCCCTACACATATGCATTCTCTGTGCCACTCATTACCCTTCATAGCACCACGGGCTCTCTGTGGCTGTGGAGGAGCGAGTTCTAGGAAACTTTTCTCTGGGGGAAGGTGGAGGTTGTTTTAAGTATAAGATTTGAGTTTGGTTGGGTTTATTCCTTTTTTTCATGCAGAATACTTGTTCCTACTGATAGCTATACATAATAACAGAGGTTAATAGTACTGCTGTTGTTCTTGGTTCTGAGTATATTATACAGACACATCAATTTTGTGATTCAAACACCCAAGTAAAGATCTAGTCTTGGCCTTCTAGCCTCCAGTGTCCTAACAAGTGACAAAAGACATGGCCAGCAGAAAAGGTTTATGGACTACAAGACAGTACAACATCAAAAGCAAATAGAGTATACTAGGGTTTGTTTCTCTAAAGCCAGGCATAAATAGGACATTAAAAATTGCAACAATTCTTTTCCTGCTACTGTACTTACTTTTCTGTCCTGTAAAACTGTAGCTGGTGGGCCTGTTTGGTTATTGTTTGACAAGAATTAACTGTCTTTATTTTTTAAGTTTGTGGCTACTAGGTGTGTAAAAGAAGTAGATCATTTTTAGGAATCCAATTGTTCTAATTGCCAACAACATTATCTTATTAACTGATATTTTGGTTTATTTAAATATTACTTCCAACTGGAATAGCCTGGAACTAATGCCCATGGGTTTTTTGTGTTGCCAGTTACTGACTGTTGGTGCTGCTGACCACTCAGTAAGGTAGGGGCGTTCATGAGTAGATACACAAATCACTCTCTCCTGTATCAGTCAATAAATACAGTGGTATGCAGGGAGGGCTGGGAAAGGCAGTGCTGAAACAGAAGTCTCTTCAGGCAAAAAAAGATACAGAGGTATCATGATACAGAAAATATATAGAAATGTGCATGATAAAGAAACCTCACTTTGGAGGAGAACACACAAGTATTCTCAGGGTACAGTCAGAGGATATTCCAATTCCTCTCTTCAGACCATCTCAATTGATTAGCTGTCCCTTGAAGCAGAGTAAGCTGAGGTTTTCCTTCCATTAGCATGTGTCACTGAAATGAACAAGTCTTGAACCAAATAGCTGTCTTCAGCACAAACTTGAAGATAGTGTTTTAAGTCCTTGCTGAGGTTTATGTGTTAAACCCAAAACACCTACAACCTCAAGATTAAGTGCAACTCATTCCTTTTTCACGTGATATTTGTTCAAACTACTTTTTTTTTTCCCAAAAAAAAACTTAGTTGTAAAATAGATACAAGTAAATTTACTAGGCATTCGACAGCACTGTTTGGATCTTACACTGTATTAAGGAGATGCATCTGCTGCCATAGTTTCCTGTACTGCAAAGAGGAAGAGTCAATTACAGCAGGAAATTAGAAGCTGACATAAAGGTCAGAGAGTAGGTGAACAAGGGAAGGGAAGTTCTGAAATTACACAGCTATTGCAATTAAGGTCTGACAGTCCTTCTTCTATGGGTCATAGGATCTGTGGCAGTTTTGATAAATGTTTTAACTTTTATAACAGATCTATCAAGGATAGAAATGGCAGAGGAAAATGTTCTCTTTATAAAATCACTTACAAGAAAGGAGTCAAAAAGTTCCTTCAGCTTCCTTAACCTCATTGGGTCTGGGTAACTCAACTGTCACTCTCAGCCTCAAGATTCTTAATCTAGAAGCACTTCTAATACTGGCCGAACTACTGGCTAAATCTATATATATACTGTCACAACTGACAGAAGATTTAAAGTTTCAGATTTCAGCATGAGTATCTCTTGATTTAGGATGCAAAATCATGAAAGAATACATCACATTAGATTTCATGTAGGACAGATTTAATGAAAAATTAACCCTATTGAAATTCTAAGCCTACTGCATGTTCAAAATCCCCATATTTCAGTAGCGTGCTGTATAAAACACTCTCCGTGTTCAAAACAAGGAACTGTTTTTGGTCTGTTTGGAAGTAGGTGAAGTGACACCACAAGAGAGTACTGCTGTGATGGTAAACAGGCAGTGAGACCAAAAGCCTTCTGAGCAATAAAAAGGAGTTTAAAATAACAGCAATCTCACACTATTAGTGTGGTCTTTATAACCCTGTGTATGGTCTTAATTTGCATTCATATTACTACTGAAAGGAGCTGGTTGATGGATCATATAAGGAACTATGTTTTTTCCATTATTACAAAGCTCCTGACTGAAACAGAACTCTGGAGTTCATCCTGAATGACGAAAAGAAGTGAGAAGTGGAAAAAAAAAAAGATTACAGTTAAAGAAAGCTTTCTTTTCCTTTGCAGCTGAACAGAATAATCTGTGCGTTTTTATAATAGCTGTACTCACTTTTGCAGGATTGGTGTGTGGAAGATCACCTCCTTAAAGTGTTAGACAAAACTACAACACAGCAAAATCTAGGTCTGGATTATGCACAAATCAGTTTCCCAATAAAAAGGTAAAAAAGAAAAGCATGTCAAGCCCAGACAAAGCATGGAGCGTATTGTAAGATGAACAACAAGGGAACACAACCTGACTAAAGTGACAGAGGAGGCACACAGAGTGGTTGCAGTAGTAGATTTAAAATCTAGAGGGGAAAATCTGGGGGTTTTTTGGTTAAGCTTCAGAAAGCAGAGTCAGAGGAAAAATGTTACAAAATGACACCTAAAAGTCTTTAGGAAACACCAAGGATGAAAGATAACAGCTGCTTCAAATCAGTAGTTAAGGGTCCTGAACATGGAGACAAAGAACAACCACTCAACCCCCCCGAAAAACCTCACCGAACAGGGGAAATGTGCTCCACACAGGAGCAGCGAGTTGGAGGAAGAGTACAACTGTGAAGCTTTGCTATCTCCAAGCAAAACCGTTTTAGGCAAATAAGAATTTGGCACAAGAGTAGAGTCAATCATCTGACTATACTGGTCAAGTCCATTTTCTGTACATCTCCTGTTGCTGAAACGAGATCAGAATTCAAGAAGTATGACTTAAGTAAGGTATTTAGGAATATCACCACTGTTCTTAATCTCCATTTTTCATATAGTTCTCCATTAATACATTTAAGCATGTACTGAAAGAAGAACTAGTGAAGAATTAATCCTATGGCTTTATGAGATTATCATACTAAGTGATTATTGGTAGAAGTAAATTAGGCATTTTATTTTATTTTATTTTATTTTATTTTATTTTATTTTATTTTATTTTATTTTATTTTATTTCCTAAGGAAAGATTATTAAGTATTTGGCTTGGTCATTGTTTCCTTTCCCTTTTAGGCACACCTTCACATCTTATGACACAAAGCATAGGCAGAATGCTTAAATTGTGCTCATTATCTGATCTATCTATCCTTTTCCTTACATCTGTATCTATCTTATACTCAGATGTATACAGTCATACATAAGAAAAATCTTTCCTTTGAACTTGTGAGCCTTCCTAAGACCTACAATTAATTCTTAACAGAATAATGTCTCTTAAAATTTAGTCACTATTTTTAGTTATTATTTAGTTGTTATAACTTCTTGTTTTGGTTTTGGCTGGGTCAGAGTAAATTTTCTTCACAGTAGCTAGTATAGGGCTATGATTTGGATTTGTGCTGAAAACAGTGCTGATAATGCAGAGAAGTTTTAGTTACTGCTGAGCAGTGCTTACACAGAGCCAAGGACTTTGCTGCTCCTCACACCACCCCACCAGTGAATAGGCTGGAGGTGCACAAGGAGTTGGGAGGGGACACAGCCGTGACAAGCTGACCCCAACTGGCCAAAGGGACATTCCATACCATATGTTGTCATGCTCAGCATATAAATCTGGGGGGAAGGAGGAGGAAGGCAGGGGACACATGTTCAGAGTGATGGCATTTCTCTTCCCAAGTCACCTTTACATGTGGTGGAGCCCTGCTTTCCTGGAGATGGCTGAACCCCTGACTGCCCATGGGAAGTGGTGAATGAATTCCTTGTTTTGCTTTGCTTGCACGCACAGCTTTTGCTTTACTTATTAAACTGCCTTTATCTCAACCCACGAGTTTTCACACTTTTACCCTTCTGATTCTCTCCCCCATCTCGCTGGAGGGGGGAGTGAGCGAGTGGCTGCATGGGGCTTAGCTGCTGGCCAGGGTTAAACCACAACACTTATTTTAAGGAAAAAGCACACTGTGTGTTTTACTTTAAAAACAAACAAAAAAATACAAGGAAAAAACATTTAATGGAGGAAGATGTGTCTATGTACAGCAACACCTCTCAAACAAGATTTGTCCATATTGTGTTGTAACCACTGCCTATGCCTTCATGGTTTTATTCTGTGATTAAATGGGACAGGAATAAGGCCACTGCCTTACCAGTTCCATACTGTATGCACCTTCCCTTTTTTTCATGTTGTGATAACCTCTACACTGACACTGTCTTTTGACTTGGCCCCTCTCTGTACCCATGCTGAGGTTCTCACAGGGGAACAGCATGCAACATTTCACACAGAACTTACGTACTCCTCACCATCTACCAGAACAATCTAGGTAAGCTGACTTTTTCAAAGAGCCTTGAGACTGATCATTTAAATTCTAGAATCTGTTTCAAATCTGTATGATTCTCTGTTGAAGAGTGATAGAGATTTTTTTGTATGTTTGCTTATAAAGAGCACTGTCCTCTGAAGTACATCCTCAGAGCTGATGCCCGGATTTCTTGAAGCAAAGCCCGAGAACTGTGTTTTCCTCATACCTTCCACAGCGTTCCGGCTGAACAGTAAAAGTCACCAGAAGGCAGAGAGTGTGCCATCTTAAACGCCAATGCACGGAAGAGCTAAAAAGCACTTTACAGCTCATTCAGAAGTTCAGCTGTCAAGTCTATGGAGACTCTTCCTGCTTATTCTAACTTCTTGGTGTTTTTCTTCTTTGACAGGTAGCACACAGAGTATCTAAAAGCCTCCTCTCTCTCTCACCAGCAGCCTAGCATGTCTCTCCCTAGAGCCCTTTCTCCTCAGGAAGATGGCAACAGCTTGCTAAAGCCCTCAGACCACATGAGGAAAGGGGAGATTAAATATAACTGGTGCGTGATAAAGCCAGGGGCAGGAGGAGGGCACCTTCTGTCAGCGGAGCCTACAGAGTGTCCCAATAAGAGTTCAAATGGGGGAGTAACACAAGAAAAAAACCTTCTCAGTTCACTGAGACTTACAGAGATATTAACAGCTGGAAACACAGCAGAGCAGGAGGCACAGCAGAGGTGGTATTTGCTGTAAAAGTTAAACTGAGCTCAAAGGGACAGATGAGAATTAGTCCAAAAAACATTCTTGACCCAAAATGTTAGTTAAACACAAAAAATCAGGGAAGAATAATTCTTCACAGGACTGTGCTCCCTCCCCTGACACACACACACATGCACACCTACAGAGAGATCTGAATTATGCAATGAAAAATTAGAGGGGAGTTTCAGACCCAGATTAGCAGGGCCGTATCCCACACTCCTGCTGCAGACAGATGGATGTACTCATTGTAATGGGAATATGGAGGCATGAGAGAAAGTGCTACACAGGTACAGTTGAAATTACATCAGTTAAATAGATCAGAATTCCCGTGTGGGTCATTCAGAATTTTTCCTTTTGTGCTGGAATGCAATAGCTTAGTTCCTGCACAAAATCCTAATCCTTCATTTTACAACTCATGTTGGCCATGGCACCTCAGCCACCAAACTTGTCAACAAAAACTGATGCATAGCATCAGTTCTGTACCAGAAGGTTACAGTCATTCACTAGGTACCAACTGTTTTCTGCAGTTCCCTGCATCTACCTCAAAATCATTCAACCTGTGATTAAATACATAGATCCTCATTTCAGATACACCCTTCTCCAAGAGTTCACTCTGAAAATAAGTTATTGAGTAATATACAGACAGCAGAAATAAACATTTAACTAAAAAGTACTTTGCCTGTTAATAGGTTAGCATTCAGGCACGTGTAGGGTGTACACAGACCTGAGCAGTGGGCTTTTCCTGCCGCCTTACCCTCCCCCTGACGTGCATTTAACTTTGAGGTGTGACAATCTTGTTTCAAACCTTAAAGCGCTGATCCTGTGCAATTAGAAATGGTTAAACAGTGTTGATTCCTTTGCTGGCCCAGGACCAGAGAGTCACTTCTCATCCCAGCTGACTACAAACTAGCACATTTTGTCAGCTCTGTAATTTCAATTAAGATTTATAGATATTAGTGACAATAGCAATAGGATGGGGGGGGAAAAGTACTCAGACTACTGTGGGAGCCTCTTAACCAAGCTCTAAATATACCCAGGCTCACATAAAAGCATTTAATTTACTGAGTAAATGAATTCTCATATATGGTTCTAAATTCTAATTCAACAAAGGCTGCTCTAGGGTCTGGAGTGGCAGTACTGGAAATGCTTTATTCTCTTTACATTCTGCAGAGGTGGGAAGCCTGCTGAGGTCTGTCCAAAGCACTTAGCCTTACCGGGAATCAAGCTTCTTTGTTCTGCAATACTGGCTGTTCTCCAATCTCAAATGGGAGCGGTATATATTTTTCTCAAAAACTTGAAATTTTAATCAATAGAAAACATAGGCTTGATCACGACGATGGTGCAGTAGCGATAAAATTTTCCATGACTAATACAAGAGAAGACTTCTGTTTCTACGTTGAATGAACAAACTCAGAAAAGAAAAAGCAACGTGAAGCACCAATATTTTGTTCTCTGGTTAAAGGTAAGACTGTTGTGCATCCAAGTGTTCATAATGGGGGAAAGTAGCAGAACAGACAGGTGCAGATAAGAAAACTGTAATATTTGATTAATACTGCAATTCCAAATGAAGGAAACAATAAAAAAGGATTAAATTAGTCTCAGTGGATCAGGAGCGAGGAAAAATAAAGTATAATCACAGTTCCATGAATACTGGCAGGAACCCATACTTTATACATTTCTAACTACTCATGGATGTGACAAATCTGTGATGAGGCCTACTCCCACTAAATGTTATGAAGCTCACTTTGCATTAAAAAAAATGACAACTAGAACCAAAACACAAACATGTCCAGCTGAACAGAGGGAGCATAAGGAGACCGATATATGTTCTTGGGAATAATATCTAGCATGTCATGAAAAGCACACTAGCAGCCCAAGACATTGTGGTCAATGAGTAAGCTTTACATAAAGAAAAGGGAGGATAAAAATCACATGGATGAAAGTGCAAGAAATGTGAGCACTACAGCAACCATGTTCTGCAGTAGGAGTAAACCAGGATGTTACAGGTCTCACTGCACCTTGGACCCTTTCAGCCTGCCTCGAGCACACCCAGTGCTCCTGTACCTCCCTTGCCTGAAAACAATAGGGTTCTGCTCCATTTGTCAACCGTGTTAAGACCTGGCCAGCAAGATAATAAATACATACACCACTTTTTAGACCTCTTTCTCTGGGGATGCATAATGTTAACTAGGCAAAAATTTTGCTCTCATTCAAGACAGAGTTTATTCAGTGATCAAAAGATTCCTTAAATTCTGAATACTAGCTTAACACAGAGGACCTTTATACAAAATTTCTTACAAAAACTCAGTCTCTAATGATAATTTGGGAAAGATCAGCTGACTCCCATCTTTGGGTCGAGTCAGACAGATAGACACTTGTTCTTCCTGTATTTCTTTATCAGCTTCAATTTGCTCACAACCTGTTCGTTCATCTTGCTTCAGTCAGCATTTTCAATCACTAGGGTCCCTCTGACCTGGAGTTTGGTGTAGAAATGATGCAGAGTCAGGAAAGGCTATTCCTAATCAATACCTCTCCTGCTGTTTTCTAGATCCTTGCTATGCATTTCCTTGTGATTTTCTACCTTAACTCCTGTCAGCTGAGCAGATAACCCAAAGGGAATGAGATAGATACACAAACACAGCTCTTTTGAAGTGCATATAACTTACCTTCCCTGTAAAAGGTCAAAAAGTACAGACAGTAACATAGAAAACCTGCAGGCAGTAGGGCAGAGTGTAGGTTTCTGCATACTCTGAAGAAAATGTGCATTTAAAGTAGCAACTGTTAGACATATCAAAATACTCTTTCCAACAATGTTGTTAAAATTTGGTTGGGGAGTGAGATGTTACTTTGTTAAGCTTAACAAAACTCAGCATTTTCTCAGTTGGGGCTCTTAAAAAGAAGCACTAAACGGATTTGGCATGTAAAGTTTTATGAACAGTGGCTCTTCTTTGCAATCCATTTAGCAGACATCAGTTGTTATGAAAGCCACTGGGATTACACAGACTTGCAGAGGTGTTTCAATAGAAACCATATCAGGTACCTGAATGACTGTTTGTAGCAGAGTGACTGCAGGAAAACTTCCATTACTGAAGGAACCACCAAAAAAAAGTTAAAAAAAAAAAAAGAGAGAAAAAAGTTATTCACAACAAAAAAATATGGAAAGAAATATCAAAATCTAGAAATGTTTCCAAACACATAAATATCAGAGGAAATACCCTTCACTGTGACAATTGCTGACATCCAAAAACCTGCAAGTTATATGAGCAAAACCGAAGTCACCCCTCCTCCCTTAGCAAGTCATGGTCACTGTTAGTCCTCTGGAGATACTGCATCTGTAAACAGATACAGTATTCAAGAGAGTATTCAAAGAAAGAACAAATAACCTGTGCAAATTTTGGTGAAAAAAAATAGCTTTTGAGACAACTGGCAAATTATAGCATTACAGCAGGAATGAGCAAGACTATAAAAAGCCTTTTGAAGAAAAGCAACAGCACAAATTCTTCAGTACTAAAATCTGAAATGGTATAACCCAGAGAAAAGGCCTTTAAACAGGATGCATCCTAGACAGAAGTGGAATAGTGCAATCAGAGTGGCTGCTAGCATCTACTATCTACATCTCTGTTGGGTTTGCATGGCAAGGTTTTGGTAGAAGGGGGTGCTATAGGGGTGGCTTCTGTGAGAAGCTGCTAGAAGCTTCCCCTGTGTCTGATAGACCCAACACCAGCCAGCTCCAAGATGGACCCACCACTGGCCAAGGCCAAGCCCATCAGCACCTCTGTGATAACATATTTAAGAAGGAAAAAAAAAACAGTTAGAGAGAGCTTTTGCAGCCGGAGAGAGGGGTGAGAAGATGTAAGAAACTCTGCAGACACCAAGGTCAGTGCATAAGGAGGGGGAGGAGGTGCTNGGAAGTTGAGCATGGGAAGATGGAAGGGGTGGGGGAGGTGTTTTAAGATGTGATTTTATTTCTCATTCCTCTACTCTGTTCTGTTTGGTAATAAATTAGATGAATTTCCTCTCTAAGTTCAGTCTGTTTTGCTCGTGACAATAATGAGTGATGTCTCCCTGTCCTTATCTCAACCCACAAAGCTTTTCGTTATACTTTTTCTCCCCTGTCTGTTGAACGAGGGGAATGAGAGAGCAGCTCTGGTGGGCACCTGGCCCCTAGCCAGGGTCAACCCACCACAACATCATACTGGATACAGAATTAAAAACATTAATTGGAGTGAAAAATCTGTGCAAACTGGAAAAAGACCTTGTAGCAGTACCATTTACAATAAACAATCAGAATTGTGGTTGAATTAAACAAACGAACAAACAAAAATCAAACCATTGAGAATAAGATTAACTCCCTCCTTTGTTAAGAGGCTCTAAAGAACATGAAAAGGTTGCTATTATATAGGGAGCAATATGAAGCAGGGGCCAATACTGATCAAGCAAAAACATGTTATTGATTAGCTATTATTTGTTGTACCCAATTCAAGCTTTGGTTTATCTAGCTCACTATTCTATAGGTGACAGACAGCAACACCAAATGCTTAGGAAGGAAGATTAAAAAAAGAAATAATGTTAATAACCACATATAAGATTATCTGTCCCTGATGCAAGTCTCAGTCTACTCCCTAATATTTAAGAACAGGTTTAGACTAGCTACAGGGTCTCACTGGTTGACAATTAGCAATGACAGCAGACGAAACCTAAGGAAGAATCAAAGCCTTCTGCCTTCCTTCTACTTCTTTTCTCCCAAATACACTCTTTTCTGTTTAATTATAACACATTATGGAGACAGGAATAAAATGTCCAGCTCAATAGGCTATCCAGGCTTGGTTTTTTTCCTGCACTGATATTTTAATTCAGGCTCCTATAAGAAATACTAATAGTATGTCACAGATCAGCGTATCATCAAGTAAACACAAAGCTCTAAAGAAAATTATTTATAGCACATTATTATTATTTGTAATTACAGTTATCTAAGCTCCAGTTCTGCAAGAAACTGAAAATGTCATCAGCATCTTCCACATGAATCACATAAGGGCCATAACTGTAAACATTTATCCATTTTAACCGCAATCTACATACAACAAACCGTAGTTTCTCTATTCTTAACCATAAAATGCCATAAGTAGCATCATAGCCTAGACATCATTCTGACTACATCATTATCTCTTACAAATACATTGCAATAGAACATTCATATAAAATTTACACCACACAAAGAAGATCAGTTAAGGTTATTTATTGAACCTACTCCATCTTTTTGCCAGTCTGACAGTCTGTCCAATAATCTATGCAGTCTCGCTTGATTCAATTTTAACTCAAATTAGATCTAAAGACCAAACATCCACATTTTGTAAGACTATTTTTAGATTTTAACTGAAGAGATAATGACGGTCTTAAATGAAACTTATAATTTTCTAATTTTCTCATGCATCCATGGTAAAGCAATTTCAATGGGGAGGGGTTGTTTGTGGGTTTGGGTTTTTTTAGGATTAAAGTGACTGTGAAAATGTAAGACAAATACTTCCATATCATTTAGACTTTAATTTTGAGGATAAAATTCTACTGAGATGTCCTTGCTATCTGTCCTTTCTTGTAGTTCAGTATCAAAATGACAGAAGCCTAATTCTTATAAATAGGTAGAAGTGATGGATACTTCTTCCTGCGAACTGTTGGACAATTTTGCTGTAATACAGAATATGAAGTTTTCTTGCTTTCCTTGATAGCTTGAGAGAGAAAGCACAATTCACCAAGGAGTTGAAATAATATTAGTTGATCAACAGACTTCTATCTGATGTTGCAAAATTGCAAAACCTCTTTTCAAAGGCTTAAATCAGCAAAGTGGGGAAAGAAGAATAAAAGAGCGTGAAGACAGAGTCAGTAATTACCAAAAGGAGAGTAATTAAAATAGACCTGAGACTGCTTGAAGCAAGCATGAATACACTGGCCAGAACAGGTCCACTAGGGCAGACTCATTCTAATAAGGGTTAACAAATGAGGGGAGAGAGGACAGAGGGAGCCTGGGAGTAAAGCTCAGCACTGACATGAAAAATCTGCTATGGGAGAGAAGGGAATTGAAGGGTTAGGTGTATGGTGAAACTCTGATTTATGAGCACGAAGACAGTTGTGGATAAGCTCCAGCATCTAGTCTAACTATAATCAGGTCCTTAGTCCCAAGGAAGCACGGTACATCCTCGGACCATTTAGTAACTGGCACTCACCTGACTCATAACAAAGAAGAGAAAGACAAAATTATTTAATAAAAGTTGTGCCATCCGCCTCCCAGTTACTTTAGGTGATAGATTCCTCTAGAGAGTGGGCAGCCAGGCTCTGTCCTGTTACACGGACCATCCACCATCTCTAAATATTCATATAGTTTTGTACATAGCACCAATTCACCCTGGTGATCCATGTCAGGATTTCCAAATTTGTCATTTAGCCGTATAAGATTCATGCATCAAAAAGGAAGGATTAAAATGAAATACTGAATGAATGAAGTTCATGGGAAGTTAAAGGTTCCACAGGATTTCTGAAAAGTAGCTTTGCTGAAAAATTTATCTTCCCTGTCTGCATATTACCCGTATGCTGCTCTCAGAACAGATTTCACTGGTAGTGTATAGAGATATGCATACTGAGTGTATGCAGGCAGCATGTACCAAGACAGTGCCTATTTCAGGCCTTAGATGCTAGAGACACTATAGGAAGGTAAAAATAGAAATTCCAGAAGTTTTAGTTCAAATATTTCCTGTGCCACAGACAATGCACTGCAACAGATGTGTCTCATACTGTTTATGCCTCTGTTTCCCCATCAAGAAATTAAAACAAAAAACCAATAACCTCTTATCAACCTTGCAAAATAGGAAATAAATCTACTAATATTTCCAAGGTGAACAGATTCAACAAGGACACAGGCTTAGCTTCAGATGTATTTTCTTTAATGTGGTGACTATTAGGCTTATTGATTTTAGTGCAGTGATTTTAGTGATTTTAGGCTTATTGATTTTAGGCTACCACTGGCTTTTTATTGTGATACCAATTCAGAGCCAATACAGCTAAGGGAAGTAAACTAAAATGAATTCTTTCTGACCCTGAATCAATGTAGCTGTTTGCTTTCAGGAAATAGAGTGACACTGGTGTACCACTGGTGTTGCTTTTACCAGGAAAAAAGAGTCTTTTCAGAAGTCTTATTTAGTTCCTTCTAAATCTCTAGTGCATTGATGGCAATATATATTTTACACAGAAGAACTATTGATATTTAACACTGGATAACCTGTGGATTTCTCTCAGCTAGCTAAACACACCTGAATTGCTAATCACTTTATTTTAAGATAAACAAATGTTAGGTGAAACTAGGAAAAAACCTTATCTGTTCAACAAACGTAGCTAAAACTTTAGAGGGTCTAAATCTAGGGCAGTATGCCTTTGTAACAGGTGAAAGCCAGAGAAAAAGTTCAGCTTGAACATTCAAAGAAACAGCAGGACAAGGAACCTTCTTTTACTTCTAAACTGAGCACCTTTTTTTTTTTTTTTTTTTTTTTTGGAAAAAAAATNACAGACATGGAAACTTTAAAGCCCTTCTGGTTTCTTTTCAGAACACAGCCAAACTTTGAAGTCTCATCCAGAGACCTATACACAAAAGATACGACGCAGCCTGGGGTGACAAACCGCCCTGCTTTGCCGCTCTCTGATTCTTCTGCGACGTGGCGGCGGGCCCCTCGCCAGCACAGCTCTGCCTCTGCTGAGGGGTGTTTAAGGCAGCCCCCGGGCAGCAACAGCTGCCGCCACCTCCCTTTGCAGCACCATCTCGGGCACAAGCAGGAGAAGAAAGGCTGATTCTCCAGGACCCTCCTGTGCCACTTCAGCACACAATCCCGCCTTGGAGGAGGGGGGAACAGTGGTGGGGGGAAAAGGTGTGGAGAAAAGAAGAGAGAACCCTCCCGGATCTCACGTACCTTCCCCAAACCCTGCCGACTCCTCCTCATCGCCTTCCATACCAGCTATTATTAAAGATTTTGACCTTTGCTAATCCCTGACATCCTGCTGTAATCTGCTCGCGCTGTCCCCTGTACAGAGCTCCTGTGGTTGTCCAGCTGTCCTTCCCTCCCCGGGCCCTGCATCCACCTCGGATGCTGCCGAGCCCTCCCTCCCTCTCCTCCACCCAGTCCCAGCAACCCACTCCCCAGCTGCCCTTGCAACAGCAAACCTGAGTGGTGCTGACCCTACTGAAAAACTTTGTGCTGACTCTGACCTCATCCTCTCTAGATTTCATCTTTAAAAATTAAATAACTATATGTATTTCTTTAGCTTTAAGTCTCTTTAGGTCGAAGAACAGCTTCAAAAGGTAATGCATTTTTAATGAAGGGCAGAAAATCGACAAACCATTTTTAGATACAGCTGCAACAAATACTTTTCTCTCTCTTTTTAAGGGTTTTTTGTTGTTGCTGTTGTTGCACAGCCGCTTTAACACAGTTGCTTTTACAGCTGTATACACATTGATACACTAAGTAGAAAGAATTACTCTCTGGAAGAAAAGAATATTAAAAATGAGATTCATTAAATTAGTGCAGGTTTACAAATCCTCCTCTCCCCACTATTTATATGAAAGGAAGAGAAGATAAAGATGCAGAGAAACCTGCATTTTGAATATGGAATAGCAGAAGCAGTCCCTAGACTGCAGTTGTCCTGGGGCCAGTTCTTTCCATTTTTGTGGATTAGTGTAACCTCATGGACTTCGGTAGAAACCACATCTGCTTGCATCAACTGAAGATTTAGTCCTTGACTTCTGTGCTAAGCCAGATTTCCTTCTGTACCAGTATAACTCTGTTAACTTCATTGGAAATACATTTGTTCAACTGAGCATACTAGTGGTCCTACTGTATTTATTTTTCCATTATAGAAAAAAATATTTCTATTTTTTCCCCTAAATCTCTTTTCAAAGCTATTTTGTTTTCATTGTTTTTTTTTTTTTTCCCCAGCTATCTAGCTAGAACATGAGGTTCAA
Organism: Aramus guarauna; assembly: GCA_013400195.1. NCBI lineage: Eukaryota > Metazoa > Chordata > Aves > Gruiformes > Aramidae > Aramus > Aramus guarauna. Next base: position 698,082 of record VXBL01003725.1, read on the forward strand.
GTGGAACCTGGCTCTGCTTCACAAGTGCGTGCAAGTCTGCGATCATTTCCAAGGGGGTTGGAACAGAACTAAAGCTCTTTGTCCAGCTCATACATTTACCTGTCAGCGATCGCCTGCTCACCTTTGACTATATTGAAACAACCATGCTCAAATCTAAAGATGCATCTTATTTAAAATACAGAAAGATACAATACATAAGAGAAGCACAGGTTACTAGGTTGCTTGCCTGTCCTCCTGGGCCAAGCAGAGTGCACTCCCATGTGCTCTGACCACAGATATACGCATGCAGCTAATGTGGAGCTGGCGCTTGAACCTAAAAGCTGGTCCTAAATAAAAGTGTCGCACAACACAGCTCCACAGTTATCCTCCTGCTGCGTGGAAGCTTGTCCTAGCTATGAGCCAGTGCAGGACTTTGACAGAGGCAGGGTATCAGGACTATCGATTATTATACTAACTTCTTGCTTTCCTTATGGACTAAATCAGGCTTGGCAATTCACTCGTGTAGAAGACAGATTTGGTATTCATTATAAACCAAATGTTTACAAAGAGCAAAGCATATCCTTTTAACTTACCCCACTTTCTCCCAGTGGGGCCCATCCCCTGGTATCTTGGCTGTGCAGAGTGCATGCACTGACGGTGAGTGGTTATGTTCTCTCTGATTAACTGGATTTGCAAGAGAGGAGGAGTCAAGATGTCATTCAATCATCTGGAAATCTAATTTGTATCTTATTTGGCAGGCAAGCAGCCATCTGCTCCAAGGATATGCTCCAAGGGCAGCTGCCAAATACTGAGCAGGCTTTGTGCCATAGGGAAAACTAATTGCCTTTATTGGACTAATACAGGTTGAGAGCTAATGATATAGGATGTTTCTCCACAAAAGAAATAAAAAGTATGTTTTGCAGTTTTTTAAAAAAATATAGTTAAGAATTACATTAACTTCTGTAAGAGCTAAGCCTTTCAAACGACCGACATCCACCCACATGGGACGGTGACTCAGAGTTGTATGGGCCAGAGCGGCAAACGAGGTTGTCAGCCCCATAGGACTATTTCTGCCCTGTGAAAGGTAGTGCGTGTGTGCAGATGCACTCTGCCTAATCTGCAGCCATGATGTCAATGGAAATGGATTAGCTGCACACAGAACACAGGCAGCTTGAAAACATCCCATCCCATGAGAGCATTATGTGGTCTACATCTTATATCATCTTCTTTCGGGACTACCAGTCTCATCCAGATGAGAGAGAGAAATGTTCTTGGCATTGCAATGCCATTTATCAAGATTTTAAAAGTATTTCCATTTTGCACCAGAATTATACTAGACCTTTAAGGGTGGGGGAGCCGGGGGGAGGTGGAGAAGCTCTCTAAAATAGTCACCATATAGTTAAGTCTGTTATATAAAACAAGCATGCAAAAATCAAGCAATTGTTGTAGTCGATTCTCTCAAAGGCTCCCTACAATTCTTCCTGTTTTTGAGAATGTTCTTGGTACGTTTGAACTGATACGTTCCCAGAAATTTCTAGTTGTGATAAATGGAGTACTTTCCCAAGGAAACTGCAGGGGGTGGGGAGACACAGGGGAAATAGCGTTTTAATCACAACATAAACAATCCTCAGTCTAAAAATTCTGCTTGTGTTTCGGGGAGATACCCAAGAGGTCACTTGCCACTGCTTTTTCCACAAATACTGCTTCATTGCCCACATGTCATCAGCCTTCCCCTCACTGCTTTTTGCAAACACAGAGACCGCTGCCCTCATGACTCAGGAGCTGTGTGAGATATCTGACCAACCTCACAAGCAGGGTAACTGAAAAGCATCTCTCTGCATTTGATGAGTGTTATGACTGACCCAACTTGGAATAAGTAAGGACCATATTACAGACGAAATTGTTCACAAAACATCCCGCATTCTAAACATTTCTCTTAAATTAATACTGCCAAAAATCTGTGTGGGCACTACTAGAATCTGCCGTCTTTTACTTGTCCATGGCAAGACATTCAAAATGATTATTTGTCACAAACTTTAAAATATATGGGGAGAAAGAGACACAAAGATAAAAAGGATACTGTTCATTTCACATGTCCACTGATATTTTCCTTTGCTGAAATAATAACATAAAAGGTGTGGGAAGGAGGGGGAGAGGATAGCAGGGACAAGAAGAGAAAATCCTGAAGTGTTTGAAATTCCCAGAAAGTTATTTGCCAGGAGTAGGTTTGGGTAAATGGGCAGAGGGGATGAAGGATGAGGATTGGTGAGAGTGAATTAAGGTGCTGTGCCATTCTGAGCACGCAAATAAAAGTCATTACAAAAAGAAGAAAAAAAAAAAGGTGGTGGGGGGGAAATAATACCACACATCTGCCCACAACAGTGATATCTTGTGGCAAAAAGAAATACGTATCATTTCTTACTTCTCAGCAGGCAACAGCAGCCACTGTTATTGAAGGAAAGCCCAACAGAGTTTAACCAGTCTCCTCCTGCAGCGTCGCTGGCAGCTAGAGCGCTATCGGGCAGAAAGCTGGCAAGAACAGGGCAAAGGGGACTAGGTACATTCGCTGTGAGTCTTGGTCCGATTCCTTCATATCAATAAGCTCTGGGCTATTAGACATGCTTTTGTGCCAGAATTCATCAAAGGAAGAAAGTAGATCTGGAGTCACCTAGTCTATTAAATCTTTGTGTCCTGCAATCACACTCAGGATCACATCCTGTTCCGTACAGCACCTGATAGCAATAACGTGTTCAGCTCTTGGGGTTTTTTGGGGGTAGACCTACATAGCGTAAAGAGCTCCTTAGCCCTACTCTTTCTTGTAATCCCCTTCCCTATTCTCCATTTTAACATGCTCATATAGTGTCCCAACTCCTTTCAGTTACTCCTATATCTGGACACGATGTATTGTGGTGCGTTAACCCCAGCCGGCAGCCAAGCCCCATGCAGCCGCTCACTCGCTCCCCCCAAAAGGGGTTGGGGAGAGAAGCAGAAGGGCAAAAGCAAGAAGACTCATGGGCTGAGATAAAGACAGTTTAATAGGTGAAGGAAAGATGCATGCAAAAGCAAAGCAAAATCAGGAATTTATTCACTATTTCCCATTGACAGATATCTACTTTTCTGGAAAACAGGGCCTCAGTACATGTAACAACAACTTGGGGAAAATAATGACACACTCCAAATATCCACCTTCCTCCTCCCTCTCCAAAGCTTTTATTGCTAAACACGATGTCATATGGTCTGTTGAGTCAGCTGCTGTGGCTGCGTCCCCTCCCAACTTCTCATGCACCCCCAGCCTACTTGCCGGCAGGGCAGCATGAGAAACAGAGAAGGACTTGACACTGTGTAAATACTGTTCAGCAACAGCTGAACATGTATCCTGCTCATACCTGTATCAAGCATACAAGGATGTATGGAAGGGTTCTCTTTGCTGTTACATATTGCAAGTGGTCATCAGTGTCACTTACAGTTTATTTGAATATCAGCCTTTTGCAGAAAGAATTTCTGCACAGAGACCAAGGTAGCATAGGAAAGTCACGTGTAGTGTAGCAGCGGCACAAAGTAACTGATATTAATGGGAACCATGAAACCAGTAAAGATTGAAAGTCTATAAAGATGTAAGAAACCTTAAAGATGTGAGAGGGTTTCACTCTTGGAAACGTGCATTGAAAAGGATGGGTTCTCCTCTTGTGTTGAAGGTTTCTCTCAATGGCAATGACACCAGAACCTGATGGAGGATAGTAGGTTTTTTAACATGAAGGCAGTGACTGGTAAGGGCATGCACTCCAGCAAACACAGAACAGAAAGGCTAGGAAAAGAGCAGCCCAGAAGATGTGAAAGAAGGACTAAGCCATTAACTCCAAAGCTGGTAAGAGAGCAGGGAAAAGCATTCTGTAGGTGACTTTCTATTGTTCATGATACATAGATACAATCCAAAAATCAAAACTTTGGATTCTCATTCCTCCATTTTCTTCTTGGAATTTGCTTTCTACCATTCATCTTCACATGGCACTTTATTCCATTATTTCTAGATTTTAGCCTACAAATTAATTACTTTGTGTTGTGTATGACTTCTATTTAAATGAAGGAGTAAAAAGATACAGAGGTAACAATAAGTATTTCATACACATTCATTGCTGTTTTCCTTATCTGCTCAGGTCCTTTGGTGGGGACTGAAGTATGGGCAGTATTTGCTATTCTTGTTTTTCCTTATTGTACTATATTTACTTAAACCCTAAAACCTTAGGGTACTTTACTCGCTTTGCCATAGCTCTACAAGACCCAACAGATGGTTCTTGAAAAGCTCAAAGTAGGATCAGGGATCAAATTATAAATCCCTTTGAGTAACAATCTAGAAGGGTCTGCAAAATGCCACATGCCTCTGTAGCACTCTTGTGATAATAATAAAACCACTGCTCAGAGAAGGAAATTAAAGTATAGCTATCTCTTTAAAACAGCTGATCTCTCAGTCTTAAAAAAGGTTAGGTAAGGATACAGGTTAAAAAAAACCAGCAAAAACCAACCAAAAACCAACAGTAAATGTCACAGCGATATTTCCTGGAAGAGTCACGTAAATGTTATTTATTGTGCCAAATACATTTCCAAAGCAGATGTTTTCCACATTCTATTTTACTCAGCCACATCAAAATAAAATAGTTGCAGTTTCAGCCTTCTAGGCAGCATTACCATTCACAGGTCTCTGTAAGGCCAGTTTATCCCAGCACAAGAGCAGCAATTCAACTTGTTTCTCTATGCTGCCCTTCAGCCTTCTCTCAGCTATACAACATACCTAGTCTATAGCCAAGCATAGCTATCTATCCCCTATATGGGACATCCTGACCTACACCTTTAGGCACAGACTTTTCTAAAATGCTTGTCACCCTAGACTCTCCTATGAGAGGTGTTCAGGCTTGCTCTGCCTTTTCCTTTGGCATTGCCATCTCTGCTACTCATGGGCAAGCTTCGGAGAGTTTGGGGGTTTGGGTTCAGGCCCGAACGCTTTGGCATCAAGTGTAGAAGTTTGTCAAAGCAATGTGAAACTTCAAATAAATGTGATTTGTCTATCTGACAGGGATGTGACAGACAATTACCAGATTAATTTCATTGCAAGTGATTCCTTTTACTCCCTACCCCTTATCTACTTATATATTTAAACTGTGTAGCTCTTAGGACAGAGAGCTGCACAATCTGAACATTTTCTACAGGGGCCTGAGAGATGCTAGTCTTGAGTGACAGATCAGGGTGAAGAATTTTTCAGTAAAATCCCTATTTCTTCAGGGAAATATTCTGGGGAAACATTTTGAAATCCACACAGATCTACAACTTTCCTTCAGTAAAGCCTGAACAAAAAATCTGAGCCAAGCTGATGCAAAACAAAAATCACTCATTTTTTTTCAAGTAGAATCAGCTATTCAGGTTAGGATGAGTTCAACATTAATCTACATCTGTTTGAACACACTGCCTCAGTGACAGATGACCTTACCCATCTTTGGGTCCTATTTCTCCTCTGCTGCCCAGACATCTTGCACAATATCTTCTATTTCCCTTCTCTCCTGAGCAAGTAGAAGATACAGCTCGTTTGTCCACAACTAAGAGGCTTCAAGATACGTTGCATTTTCAAGATCCTGAGCTGAACTGTGCACTGCTCAATAATCCTTTCATCTGACTAAAGGTCCTGATGGCCAGTGTCAGCAGGCAGGCAGGCACCCTTACAGCACCAGAGAGCACCACTGCACAGGGAAGTTGTGGTTTTCTCTTTACCGCAGCAACAGTACTGCACAGCTGAGAAACAGCGGAGAAGCTTTTATGCAAGGTCTGTTGTCCTCCCTGGGGGTAACCTCTGTTGCATATTCTCAAAGATTAGAGTCTTGTTGCCTCTCCCCACCCAACAACCCCCCTCCTCTTTTTTTTTTTTTTTTTAAATACAATAACAACCCGCACACAGTACAATGAAGTCCAAATACAGCAAGGCATACAACGATATCTTATTAACTGTATGCAGCACTGGGTACAAAAGTCTCTTTCAATCTGATCAGAATGTTTTTCATTCTTTGCTCTACAAATGCCTCCTCTCTATCTTGATATTATTCCCTTCAGCTTTGCTCGAGCCTGTTAGTTTATACTGCAGTTCCCGAAACATAAAATATATCCTGAATTTAGCACTAAGGAAGGATCAATGGCTCCAGAGACTCAACTCCTCTGTTTAGAGTCCAAACTACACAACTGCATAACACCTGCACATAGGGCTTCTCACATGTGTGTAGGTGCTGCTGTAGAGAGCAAAAGGAGAGGAGAAGAAAACAAGAAAAAATCATTTCTACAGGCAGTTCAGTCCTTTAACACAGGGTGTTGGACTTTAGATTTCTGGGGTTTAAGGCAGTTTTTGCAACATAGGCTCTAGTCCAGCCTTAGCTAGGCTCAAGTAATCCAATCATCTTACAAACACCGTTGAGGTGCCATCATAAAGCAACATAGTTATTGCTTAAGGTTGCAGGCATGCATTATGCTAAGAAATAGAGCACATTCCTTGTTTTAAAATATCATCAGAAACAGTTCATTTCAGTTCAGTCAGAAAGGCACTGGCTGCAGCACAATGTTGGTCATACTGCAATATCAAAGAAGATCTCTGGGAAAAAAAATGGTTAATTCCCTCTAGTTCTCTTCTCTCATTTTATTAATCAATAATTTCCATTTCTTCAGCACTAAAAAGCCATATTTAGTTTCATCATCCTGCACATAATACACATTTACAAGCTGAACACGTGATTTTTAGATGACCGAGATGTAGCAACAGAATCTCTCTGAACATCCTTTTTCTCTCTTAATCTCCATCTTAGCTGTGTGTTTCACATCAAGAGCTATGCTAGCTCAAGGGAAGATTTGTCTCCAGATATCTCAAAGCTCAAAAAAGGGAGGATTTTGGGTCGTCCTTGCACTGTTGCTCAGGTGGTCTGTCACCACAAGCAAGCTAACTTAGAAGACCTGCTTGGGCATTCTGGAATTTGCATCCTCATGCTGTGCCTAACCTGTGGCAAGTGAATACAGCCAAAGATTTAAATCAGTGATCTGTACTGAGTATTGTACTCCTCCTCCATGCAAAAGAAAATTTTGCCATATCTTTCAAGTTATACTTGTTTTCCAGAAACTCAGAGGTATTTCTCATCAATCAGGAGAGAGAAAATATCAAGAATGGTACACTTTTGAGTCTGCAACTACAACAGAGGGCTGCAGAGCTAGCTTTGGACAGGCTGAAATATGATCTTACCTTTTGGATACCAAATGTAAGACAAAAGTGTTTGGATAATGTTATAAAGCAGCCAGGGAAACCTCATAGATCTGCTGCTGTTTGGTTTCATGAAACTCAGATTTGAATAACTTTGCTAGGGCTGAACAAATTACCCTCAGTATGTCAGAGACTAAGGTCAAGATCTGCAGTACTGAACAGAGAAATTGATATGAATACACAACCCTGCCCAACTCCATCTTTCACGAGAAGCTCCACTGAAGAAGGATTTCCTGCTGCACAGGATCTCTCCCATCATGAATGGAATGGGCTAAAAGAATAGCAGAACAGTCCAATTCACTCCGACATTTGGAGATTAGATCAAGTAAAAGCATTACGTGCTTTTGTCAGATCAATCCAGACACCGTAGAGATGCTGATGCTCCTCACCACACTGCTTCTGAATTGGGCTGGCTGTGAAGCAATCATGCTCAGGAGTTTTCAGGCAGAACCATGGCTAGGGAATGTAGGCAACCAAGTATGATCTGAGGTAGCAGTTTCCCTGGAAGAGGTAAGAGAGAAATGACAGCGTCTGTCAAAAAGTAAAATCAGCCTTTGTTCAACAAAGTGCACACTTGCCATCCCTTAAAATATGAGGGACTCTCATTGTTCCAAGGATGTGAATGAATACAAAAGAATAACAGGTAACAGCAATTCACTTACAAAAGTAAGAGCTTTAGCATGCCTTCCTTCAGTATGTGGGTTATCTTGAAGCTATTTCAGAGCTTCACTGACCTAATTAGTTAATAAAGGATCATTAAAAAACATGATAAATGATTTCTGCTCAGTCACACCAATGACAGCAGCTAAAGATGGATGACAGCTGATTAAACGAAGAAGAAAAATGTTTCATTTACATAGCAAGGCTCAGGCTATGTTCTGTAAGAAGTGTTCTACCAAAAATTTGCAAATTCAGTACTACTGAACACAGATCCAATCTCCTGGAGAAACACTTGTGAGTGTTTGCATAAGTAGGGGATCGCCTCAGCCTTCCACTTGAATTGCATCTGGTTCTATGATGTTCTTGTTTCTGGATGTCAGAAGCATCGTTGAGAAGTCTAACATATTTATTAGTGAAAATTTTAATCTTTATATTATTTGTATCCAGTCAGCCTTGGTATCTGGGTCTGAGAAAGTTAATTCCTGCTCTGAATGAGGCAGCAAGACACCTCTAAGACTATGTCCTTCATTTTTCCGTGCCATCATTTTCAAAGCTCAAATCTTATTCCTCTTGACATTGATGATGACATAACATTAATGCAACGGTTTCTCTAGCAGCTTAAAGCAATCTTGTCAATGACTCTGACAGTGACAAGGCTCGACAGTGCCTGACCACCATCACAAACTATCCAGAACCCTGAACTAATACACTTTAATACAAATTGGACACCAGAATTTGTGGATAACATTTTACATAAGTCCATTTCTTATGCCAGCTTTGTGTAAATAATAACTTGGAAGCAGACACCAAGAATTACATAGCAGAAGGTTTTAACCACAGAATAAAGTATTACAAGGATTCTTGTAAATTCTTGATGAGGGGTTGAGAACCACAGTGCATCCCCCCACACAATCTGTCAACAGAAACCCTGTTGGAAAGAGCTGACAGCAGGCATGGCTTCTTATTTGAAATATTCATTAGAATAATTGAGCCTCTGAGTAAAGGGTTGGCCTTCTCTAATAGTCAAATGCTTTTCAGAATATGGGAAGCAGATACCAGATGAGATATTTGATGTCTTTATAATGATCAGCCAGTACTGAAGATTCATTTTCTAGTAAAAGAATTTTACTCATATATGAAAGGGGTCAGTATTGGGACTGGCGCTGTTTCAGATCTTTATTGGTGACATGGACAGTGGGATTGAGCACACCCTCAGCAAGCTTGCAACCCCAGGTATCAGTACAGGTCATAGGATGAAGGGATTGAGAACAGCCCTGCCAAGAAGGACTGGGGGTACTGGTGGATGAACAGCTAGACATGAGCCCATAATGTGTGCTTGCAACCCAGAAAGCCAACCGCATCCTGGGCTGCACCAAAAGAAGCGTGACCAGCAAGTCGAGAGAGGTGATTCTACCCCTCTACTCTGCTCTCATNACATTGCAGGGGTTTGGAACTGGATGATCTTTAAGGTCCCTTCCAACCCAAACCATTCTATGATTCTATAATTCTGTGATCTTCACTATGCTGAAAGCAGCTATAACACTATAGATTACATCTTTATCAGCACTGAATCCGATATGAGCAGAGTTTTGATTTAGTTTACATCGGAGATCTTGAAAGAATAAAAACAGAAACCATACATACCCCTATGGTGCGAGACACAATGATGGCAATTCACTAGGCAAACTGTTTTTCTTTGAACACTAAAGCAGTTTCCCATGGACGTTACTGGCTGGTGAAGTTCATGCTGTTGTGCCTACTTTCTGATGACCTTCATTCAATAAAGATATCTAAGGTTTCTCTGGGAAGGTAAAGAAAATCTGCCTGAAGGTCTGCAAAGACACTTAGGCTACATATGGCTTTATTACAGGCAGAGTTGAGACCAGCTAATGTCAAGATTACCTGAGCCTTCCTGTTGCCTTTTATCACCAGATTCCAACTACATTGCTTGAAGCACTTTTTTCCCCTTGAGCTCAATTATTTTGGAAATTTTCAGCCACATTGGTTCACCCATTTCTGAAAACAATAACAATGGAACAGCTGTTTGGTGCCTAGTAAAATCCAAGATGAGACAGGAGTGCAAATTCCTGCTTTCCTGTATCACACTGAAAAGAGCCTGCAAGACACATGAAGTGATCTTTTTATTGCACTTAGCACTGATAAAGCCTCATTAGGAATATTTCTACCCATTTGGGGGAAGACTCTTCAAGAGTGATAAAATCTAGTCAAAGAACATCCAGGTGACAGAAATTAAAATGATATAAAGCTAAAATAAACCACCTACAAAAAGCATATTAGACAGATAAGCACCATACAGCCTTAAAAGTCTGAAAGAAGCCAAAAGTCTTCAAATATGTAAAAGGCTGCTACCCACCCCCCCCAAAAAAAAAAAACACAACAAACAAACCAAACCCAGCAATAACATGCTCTCAATGTCAGTTTAAGCCTGTATTTCTTGTCCTATCCATTATTGCAAGATGAATAATCAAGATAAATCACTTCACAATTTATTTTTTAAGCAAAGATAAACACTGCAATAGCATGCTTAGGCTGCTTAGAGGATCTGTCACTGAGGATTTTAAGAACAATTTAGACAAACATCTCTACGGCTGATAAAGGTATAGTTGATCCTACATGATGAAAGACAACTCTCTCATTTTCTTCCAATTCTATGATTATTTATCTGTCTATAGATCTAGATTCCATCTACATCTCTACATAGTCAGTACTTCTGCAAGTCAAACTCCAGGCTTCGTTATTTGCTAGGTGCCAAACACACAAAACTAGTAATCACCTCTGGTAAAGCATCGTTAAAGTGAAAGACTTCATACAACGCAGAAACAATAGTTGAGTGTAGTTGCCCAGGATGAAAGTTTTTAAATCATAGAATCATAGGATAGTTTTGGTTGGGAGGGATCTTTAAAGGTCATCTCGTCCAACCCCTCTGTAATGAGCAGGGACATCTTCAACTAGACCAGGTTGCTGAGAGCCCCATCCAACCTGACCTTGAATGTTTCCAGGGATGGGGCATCTACCACCTCTCTGGGAAACCTGTTCCAGTGCCTCACCACCCTCATTGTAAAACATTTCTTCCTTATATCTAGTCTGAATCTCCCCTCTATTAGTTTAAAACCATTACCCCTTGTCCTATCACAACAGGCCCTACTCAAAGCTTGTCCCCATCTTTCTTACAAGCCTCCTTTAGGTACTGGAAGGCTGCAATAAGGTCTCCCTGGAGCCTTCTACTCTCCAGGCTGAACAACACCAACTGTCTCACCCTGTTCTCACAGGAGAGGTGTCCCAGCCCCCTGATCATTTTTGTGGCCCTCCACTGGACCCACTCCAACAGGTCCGTGTCTTTCCTGTGCTGAGGATCCCAGAGCCGGAGGCAGTACTCCAGGTGGGTTCTCATGAGAGCAGAGTAGAGGGGCAGTATCACCTCTCTCGACTTGCTGGTCACACTGCTTTTGGTGCAGCCCAGGACACGGTTGGCTTTCTGGGCTGCGAGTGCACATTATGGACTCATGTCCAGCTGTTCATCCACCAGTACCCCCAAGTCCTCGGCAGTGCTGTTCTCAATCCCTTCATCCTACAACTTGTATTGATATCAAGGGTTGCCTTGACCCAGTTTCAGGACCTTGCACTTGGCTTTCTTGAACCTCATGAGGTTCACATGGGCCCATTTCTGGAGCTTGTCCAGGTCCCTCTGGATGGCATCCTGTCCCCCAGGTTTGGTGTGATCTGCAAACTTGCTGAGGGTGCACTTGATCCCACCAGCTACGTCATTAATAGATTAAACAGTACTAGTCCCAGTATGGACCCACATATATACACTTTGTTTGCCTGCTGCATCAACTCTCCTTTACTATCCCCCTAATTCATCCTTACAGCTGCTGTGCATAGGCTGATGCAATACTGGTCAGGGGAGTAATGTTATAAGACACGCAATTAAGAATTACTTTGTGAAGGATACACACTTACAAGTGAACAAACGTCGCATTAGCCACGCTTCATTCTGGAAATACTTGTTATAGGTTTGGCCGTGCAATCTTGACAGTCTTACTTAACCAGGTTGTTGCTGCACGTTTGAGATTCTGTTACCATGAAGCCGGTTTACTGCTCCTGCCCTTCGCTGACTGCCTTGAAAATTTCTAACTGTAGTGGAAGAGAGAGAAATTCATCTGCTTCCCAGCTCCAGGATTATTTGCTTGAAGGGTAATCTGGCCTCTCTTGTGGCCTCTTCTTTACTGAGGAGCACAGATGATAGCCAGAGAATTGTCTTGGCAGCACTCAGTTGTTTATAGGATTTTGCAAGATTATATACAGTGATTTTCTGCCCACCCCCCACTCCCCCCAAGTTATTGATTTCTCCTATCTCTCCTTCTCCGCAGAAGGACAATTTCTGAAAGGGCTAAGGCTAAGCTTATCCATTTTTGTGAACATAGTTTACTTAAGACAGAGATATAAAACATCTGCCTCAGAAACCAGATGCAAATGAAAACAACAGTGTTTACACACCTGACACAGAAAAAGAAAGAGCTGGGACTACAGATTTTTCCAACAAGGACATGATCTAACTCAGCTTTCACTTATGGAGGGCTCTGCAAAGCCCAGCAAACGTAAAGGGCAGGTGGATAGAGAGAGAGAGAGAGAGAATGAGGTTGCAATCAAGTAGAGATAAGTTGTGCATGAAGGGAGGACATCAGCAAAGGAGTTAACTACAGTGGAGAGCCCTAGGAGGAGTTGGGTAGAGCTGAACATAGGGTGAGGGTTTGCTGCATAGAAGCAAAGACAACCATAGCAATAACACAAGCTCAAGATGTGTTGTTGCCCCAGAGGCAGCATTACAGAGGCACCCCTACACCATCACAATTGCCAGAAATGGGGTCTACTAGAAACGTCCATAGTTTCCTCTTAGATGAACACCCTATAGTAGTTAAACCACAGGGAACGATACACAAAGTTCTCTGTTGGACTGCTGCCTCCAGACAAAGCAAGTTTTAACTGCAAGTGCTCAAGCCCTTGTCACTGTAGGATTTGGGGGGAGGTGGGGGTTAGAGGTGAAAACAACAAAACCAAATGGGAGTACATTCCTTGTAATAAAGTCTTTGAGTTGTTTTTTTGTAATCCATTAAGAGGAACAATCAGTAGCTTCTAATGGCTGGAGCAGCCACTGTGCCCATGTCCCAACTTGTGGCACACCTCACCACATGCAGGGCAGCAATTCCCTCTGATTATAATAACAGCGAGAGGAGATGCTGCCAGCTAGGGAGCCAATACACAGTTTCAAAAGCACCTATGAATGTAAACTACTGAGCTTAGGGATGACCATCATCACCTAAGGGTGATCATACAGGACTTCTTGTCCCAAGTATTTAGCTGGCTCCAACCACCAGAGCAACCTAAGGTTTTCCAACACGCAGCACTATTATTAAGGTTATTACCACAGACCTCTAGCCAGTAGAGAGTGTAGTAGTCAGGGACACAGCAGTCATGCCTATTTTATGAATTCTGGATCAAAATGAGCAAAAACTTTAATGGAAACTGATTTCACCCATTAAAGAAGAGCAAAACAAGCATACATTTTTCAAATCCTACTGTGGCAACACAAGGGCTTGCATTTACTTTATTCCAGCAGAGGGCAAAAGCTACACAAGGAAAAGCATTTGAGAAGACAATTAGGTCTGAGTAAAGGGGACACCAAAAGAAAAGAGCATTCAGACTCTTGTCACCTAAATGACAGTTTTAATAGCATTAAATAGAACTTTTGGAAGGTTTCATCCAGCTTTGACAATAACATGTAATACAGAAACTATAGTTTCTTCATGCCTTTAAAAAAAAAAAAAAAAAAAAAAAAAAAAAAAAACCAAAAAAAAAAAAAAAAAAGC
>VXBL01003725.1:727620-851386 GCA_013400195.1 Aramus guarauna
TTTTTTTTTTTTTTTCAGTAAAAGCCTGCCCGTACTGAGAAGCTTGAGAAGACACTACAACTAAGGTACTAAGTAACAGGCTGTCTTCCCTTCCTCCTTAACAGCTACACAATATATGGACTTGTTTCTTTGTGGATGACTCTGAAGGCTATTTTCTATGAGAAATAGATGACCACAGGAAAACATGAAGGAAAAAAAAGAATATATAGTATGCCCAAAGGCAGACAGGCATGAAAACCCAGTCATGGAGAAGCAGTCAGGTCTGTAGTGATCCACCATTGCTAGGCTTCCCAACAGCTTGATAAAACAACCAATATATGCTGTAGTCTACAGTAACAGGACAACACATCATCATATATTGTTAATTTGATAAGTGCTGTCCCTTTTATCAAACTAGGAACCGTTTTAATTGACCCTTCTCAATCTCTCCTGGGTTTATAACATTCTCAAGTGTTCGGTGCAAGCCAGGGTCCAAACATATTTTTTACAATGCTCTTCCACAAGCTTTGTATTAAACTGCCTCCCTTATGTGTTAGAATGGGGATGGAAGTTCTTGACAATCTGACAGCCCCATAAACCTTTTTAGTATCCTAGGAATTAAGTTCATTTTTATGTGGAAATCAGGTTAAGGTAGGCCAGTCATTTAACATGAGGCAAGTCATGATGACAGACCATCATTTGCACTCAATGGTCCCTTGCAGCAGTGAAACTGTACTTGACTTTTCCTGCTTCAACAAATATTTTTCTTCTGTCTTCCAGCCTTCTTACACCAAATTCCTTCAGATTCCAAAAATTTCTGGATATCACACAAAGCCCAAGTCTGTCACAACAGTTACTGATCCAGTTAGTAGCGTTAGATCTTTATGAATATATAACCTCAGTATTCATTTCCTATCAGACAACAGAAGTTTAATGGGGGGGGGAAGGGGGGGAAGGGGGAAGGGGTTGAGAGAGGAGTATTTTTTACACTTGAAATTAATTACTGATTAAAGAGTAGATAGGAAAATGCCCCAGTAAATTGATCATTTTTAATCAGATGCAGGCTAGAGAAATATGGATTATTCAAGCTTAGTTGATGTTTATATTGAAAATACATGCAAGGTTTGTTGCATATCTGGAGTTAAAAAGGTTGAACACTGAAAAAACTTTGTTACTTGCAATATTAACAGGGCTTGTTCAATGAATATTCTATTAATTCCTCCCTGTAAAAGCCAATCCAGAGTATTGGCAATAGGGAATTAAAACTTACTTTATCTTGCTGACTCAGATCTGATCGGTTTGGTACTGATTCAGCCATTACTACCGATCTAATTTTGTGCACCTGAAACTTCAACAAAAAACAAATATTAACTTTATCATTCATTTTTAAGAGTATCAAAAAATTAATACTTTGCATTTTTATAGTACTTCCTATTCAAGAAGTACTTAGTGTTGGCGAAGACAAATATATTAAATCTCATATTTTCTCTGTGGGTTAGGTATCAAGCAATGAGGAATACCAAAGAGAACTCATGGGCTTGTTGAAGGTTATTTAAGGTGTCTGTAGCAGACTAAGGAACAGCAATCACACATTCTGATTCCCCACTCTGTGCTTTTCCTACCAGGTCATCCTGACTGAAATTTTGTTATCTCTGCTTCTGTGCAATCTGGAAAACATTCAATGCAGAAATCCTCTGCTTCACAGAAAGAAGAGAAATAATAAAACAGACACTGGGATGTTCCAGTAGAAAATTCAACATGGTTTAGCCATCTGCCTCCATCCTCCCAAATGCTGTAAGAAAGAGCAGCAAGGTCTATGACATTTCTGCTGTCTTCCCACAATGTGAAGCTCAGATTGTCCCTGCTCTCAAACACAGTGAATTATTGACCACATTTCCCTAATGGCCCCTACTTTACTTCAATGAATGATTAAATGAGAAAAATGTAGTCAGTCATTTATGATGTTATTTAAGTGACTGGAGAATCAAAAGTTAAAAAAAAAATCAGAGGACAAAGTAAACAGTGAATAAAGAGAGTACGAAGAGGATTTAGAAGTTCAAGTTTCTTTTCATCTGGGATTCCTACACAAGCAACATTGACTTAAATGCTCTTAGATCCTTTTCTGTTAACAAATCTACATGCAAGATGCAACAGAGTTAAAGATTATTATTATTTTCCAACCTTTTGATTGTGCTGATAGTACCTTGCTATTTACACAGTAGTTCACGATTTCTTCATCCCCCTGGGGATGGAACATTAGGCTTGAAATGCCCAGTACCACTTTCAGGACTATTACGCTTTCCAAGCCATTTTTACAAGAGGAAGTGTGAAGAGTCTGCCAGCCAGGTCAACTGGGTACCACAGCAAAACCCAGAACTACATGCTCAGGTGCAGATGAAAATCTTGAAGCAGATGCTTACTGATTTTTATGCTGCATTTATACATCTGGGAAAATACGTAATGTGAGTACCTTTTGAGTCCCAAATAGAATATCTCAAAACTTTCTGCTAGAGAGTACTAATCTGTAGAGCTCCCCAGACTTATTAATTTAAAATTAAGCTACAGCGATTACCCTTCCATTTCCCTCTTATGAGTTAGAATAACAATTATGAATCACCAGGCTGGATATGGTTTACTCCACCACTATTATCAATGAGGATATCAATTTCATAACCACATAGGAAAAACCCCGCTACTTTCAAAAACCAATTACCAATTTATATGGACAAAAATGAAATTAAAATATGGAAACATAAAAATAAAAATGCAAAGATTAATTATTTAATATTTCTGGAACATTGGATGATTGTTTGTCTTTTTGTTGTGATTTAGAAGGACTCTAAATGTCAGACGTTCCCTCCTGATTGCTCACTTTTTAAATATTATCTTTGTATACATTGTAAGTATAAAATTCCCAGCATTTGTTTGGTAATGACATCTGATGACTGCACCATAGGGCTGCATGTGATTTTCCAGACTATCAGCTCATGTAGTATGTCGTACAAATGCAGATACGCAGTTTGCCTCTCTCTTAGGTGTTCTTAAGCACAGAAAGAGGTTTTGCTTACTTCCTCCAATAGATTTAATAGATTTTTACACTAATATTAGCGAGAACCTTTGACACAAAGTAATAGTCTGATAATCGATGGCAAAAAGGGAAAGAAGTGAAGTATCCATTGAAGTATGTTGAAATATTTGGGAATCAGTCCATAAATGCTGATTAGCGAATCCTTGTATACTACTTACGAGAAAAAGAAAGTCATAGAGAGGTTCAATAATTTACCTGTGCTTCCATGAACACTCATCTTCAAAGTGGGTCTGCCTGTCTCTGGGTCCCCAGGTGTATAGAGCTGTGAAGCATCTCATCTCTTGTATCCTTTTAATCATCTAAATATAATTAATACTGAAAAACTTCATCAAAATCTGAATTTGTTAAAGAAACAACAATGACAGTGAGGAAAACTGTCTTCAAGTTGATTCAAATGTTCTGTGTGTGCAGGTTCTGTGTGTACAGGTTGATCTGTAGAGGACAGTGACAGCAATTTAATATACATGACAAATACTCAATTTTAAAAATACAGTCTTTCTGGAATCCTTGACATAGCCAATGCATTGAAATGAGTTAGTTGTTGTCATAATTTCTGAGAGAAGCCAATGCAATGTTATTATCAAACATGCAAATGGGACCATTATCAAGGCTGGAAGCCAAGGTAAGTTTCATCTCTGGTACTGAATAGTTTCTGTACAGCTTTGAATTTATTCATTTATTCATTCATTACCACATATTATCCTCTGAAAAGCTAGGAATACATAGCTAAAAGTAAGAGACACTGTTAATTCACACATGTGGATAGTGTCCTTATTTATGCTACTTACTTTATAGAAGTAGACAATGAAAATAACAGAATTCAGAATGATTATACATAAAAGTTTTTGTCACTCTTTTTCCACTTCCATCATACAATATTGTATAATACAGTATTAATGAAAATAGTAATGGTTGATACTAATCTCATTCTACATTCACTGTTCTCAAAGCTTTTTACAGATTGTTGCTTTATAAGCAGCAAACGCGTTTAGTTGACCTGGTCAGTGGAATAAAAGGCAAATACTGAGAAGGTCATGACAGTAGAGATGAGTATGTGATCAGCTCTGTAGGATACTAGAAATAATCATTTAATAGATGTGGGTGCTGTGGGGGTGCCTGCACGGCCCCTCCTTGGCAAATGGCCTGGGTAACAATCACCCGTTAAAATATGAATGTAGTGTGCATGTGTGTGTATGTATTGAATATGCAAAACTATCTGCGGGCCGTTTCTCCAAAACTGGTCATGCTAAAGCAGATGAGGACCATCAAAGCTGGTCATGTTAAAGAGGAAGACAAACATCAACCAGATTAAACAGTATCTGGGGAATTACAAAGAGACTTCTGAAACAAAGGAGAAATTAGCCTGAAAAGAAGTATAAAAGAAGCAGGAAAATTTGAAGACCGCAGCAGCCAAACCTTGTCTGTCACTGCCAGAAATCGCCCCGATGACATCCCAGAGCCCTGCCTGTGCCTGCCAGAGCTGCCTGCCAGATGCCACAGGCAGCCTGCGTGCAGCTCACGGGCTGTCGGTACGGGCTGCAACAAGGAGGGACCCACACGTGGGGTGGGCACGCGTGAACTCGTGGGGTGCTTTCTCACCAGCGTGTGCATCAGTAGATGCTAGCAAGGGGCACGGGTCCGCAGAGAGGCTGAGCACCCACATCTGCCGCAGGAGGGGTGGGTACGTAGGGGAACCCGCACGCCCCGAAGCGGGACAAGTGCCTGTAACCCACAAAGCCTGTCTGCACCCAGCCATTTCGGTGGATGGGCACAGGGCATTAGAACATTTAGGATTTATCTAAAGAAGGGTATTTAGGCATTTGCAGATGTTCATTAGTATCTTTTAAGTGCCTGATGTTGTGTTGTATTGCTGATATAGATCCTGAGTGTGTAGTTCGATAATTGTCTTTTAACTACATGTCATTAATAAATCAACAAACCACTTCCATCCTATTTGGTTTAAACTGTTTGAAATGAGCAGCTCTTCCCTTTAACAAACACATATAATATCATGTCACTGAGAAACTGTGTCCCTTTGAATCTCACTTTATGCTGACGCCAGGAACAGCTTTTTCACTGCATGTTCTGTTTCACTAGAATGTTTCTAGTTTGGATTTTTTTTTTTTTTTTTTTTTTTGAGGGGGGTGTTGGTTTTTTTTTACAATGTATGAAATAAAACAATGATGGAAAAGCTGAACCATGCATGTGGAAGTTTACGACATAATAACTTGATTAAAAGGTAAACTAAAACAAAGGCTTGATGACAACATTTTGGCATAAACGTAATTCTTATCTAAAAGACTCATCAAAAGGGAGGAAAACTTCAGAAGGATTTAATTCACCAGTGTGCCTTTGGATGGAAATGCTTCACACTTTGACTTCAGTGAATAAAATTGCAGTAACGTGGTTTGGACACGAGAGGTTTTACGGTATGACTGAGAAAATCAAATTTAGCATTACTGCTAAGGGGAACCGTGTCTCCTTCACTCTCAGTCATGTCCTCCTTTCTCCCCCTCTTTCCAGCACTGATCATCTGATCCCCTGTTTGTAAAATTTTTTAGATATATTCTGAAGAGGAAAACCGAACTCTTTGACTTTTTTCTAATGAGTTTAAGTCCCCGAAGCAGCTCGTTGTGGGATACTGAGAGACTCAATAATCAGCCTGAATGTTCCTCAAGAGGCTTGTAGGAACTAATCTAGTTCTACCTCCAATTCTTAATACTCTCTATTTCTTAAAGTTAGAAAAACTTAGTCCATTCCTACCTCAAACGTACCAGTTGAAATAATATTTTCCTTGTTTCAACAGATCTGGGCAGACTGCAGAGACTTCCTAAATGATGATTTTGCTAAGGTTGTGTTTCAGATTAAACTTAATTGCAATTGTTCATATAAAGACTTTAATGAATTGACATAAAATGTATTAAAATGTGTTAGCATAATTTAAACAGCAAATTCCAACTTAAAATAATTGGATTGAAACTTGGGGACATTTAAGGGAAAATATGTGACTTGCCTAAATTAATGCTGCTTCCAATTATAACTCCTAAATTAAACCTTTACCCCTTAGTTTTAATTTTGTTGCTCCTTCTTTCCATTTCAGAAGATGACTATCTTATTCCACAGATGCATCTAACGTGCTCTCTCTCCTAGCTCCACATGATAACCACATTCATAGTCTCTGTTCCCACCTGTAAGGTGCTCAGTGACCGTGTTAGATGTTGCCATGTACCAGAGAAAGTCCAGGGCCAACAGTCCACAGACACAAGAAGAGCTCGCTACCAAATGGAAGTTTCACCTGTGTGGAGGTCAGAGGGTCTTTAGAAATCATCATAGGACTGTGTAACCAACTTCCAAAAAATAGAAAACATCACAGAATTACCATTTTCTGCTCAAACTGCCAGGCACAGATCTGTAGCCTTCCTTCTCTCAGGAAAGCACATCATAGGATGTATATTTAAAGAAACAGTCCAGCTTTCCTTCTACATGCCCTATGAGAACAGAAACAAACCACATGCATGATTTCCACCTCTCCTAGAAAGGATCAGAGAGAAGCATTTGTGCCTGACAGTCCTGTTAGCACCTAGCTTAGCACGAAGCAATTTTAGCTTTGACTGGAGTATTAACACCACGTCTAGAGCAGAACAGGTTACCATTCCTGTGAATTTTAGCTCTGGTCAAGGAAACATGGATGGAATGATTAGTCATGCTTTCAGGAAGTCACTGTGCTGCAAAAAATAAATCTCAATAGAGTTAACTCCATGTGTGAGTCTCCCCCTAACCAGACATTTAGGGCTCAATTTCACCTTCATGAGCAGTTTTCACTCATCTGATTAAAGGAGTATCTGGTTTTAGCTGCACTTAAGCCACACATAAAAAGCATTTTAGTTTTAGTCAGTTACTTTACAACACAGAGGATTTTTCTCAACTAAGGGATATATTCATGAAAAATCTGGTACATAACAAAGCCTGAATTTGTCTTTATGGAAGGCTATACTTTTAAATTCAACCATTAATCAGAGGATATAAAAATCTCTTACAAAAGCAGCTGAGAATTATTATCCACTACCAACATTTGGAGAAGCTAAGATGTGGAGTTTGTAATGATTTTTTTCAGTGTCACATTTCAAGTCAGTGGTAAAGCAGAGACAAAACAACCGTGTCCTGAAATTCAGTAGCCATATATCAGCTATTGTATTGTACCGCTTCTCTCTTCTCTGTGTGGTCTGCGCCTTAGAGCAGAATAAGGAATAAAGTATACAGTCACCTTGCTGTGGTTTAACAGGTTACCATGACTCAACTAAACCACGCTGTGTGTATTTACCCTTATCTTGTTCTCAATATGAGGAAATCTGGTTCAGTTTAAAATTCCTTCATCGCCGACTAAACTAAATCAGATTTGTTTTACATTCGCCGTAGGCTAAGACTGAACTCATAAACAATACTGCAAGTCAGGCACTATGCAGTAGCTTGGTAAATCATAAACAATAGTGCAAGTCAGTCATTATGTGGTAACCTGGTAAACCACAATAACTTGGCTCCTAAGATAAACCCTTATTTTGATGAGGTAAATCTCACTCTGCTCAAGACCTAAGAAACCTTACCGAACCACTGCCATTATTTATATTGATTAATTACTGACTTACCACTGTTTTGATCACTGATCTGTTGCCTTTTCAATGTATGTATAATATGTATATATAACGTACATATTATATGTATATAATGTACATACAGATATAATATATAATGTGTCCATCACCACATCATTGGAATTGCCAGTCCCAGATTTTTAATGTCCCTGCATCTCACAGCCTTGCAGAACAAGGAGGCATTACTGCAGAGGGTAACTATAAAGGGGGTGCATACAACACAAAGATTGGAGTCTTCAAAATGTTTATGTAGCAAACAAGGCACAAAAGCAGGTTTTAGCACTTCTCCTCTTGCCTGCCTAATTCACTCAATTTTGCCTTCTGGAATCTGTTTTACTTTTGTACTAAAGGATATCAAGAGCTATTTTCTAACTGGTCCATTTTTGTCTGTAATAAAAAATGCCTGTTACCCATGGTGTCAGACTGTAGAGGACTTTCCACAGGGAAGCAGTAGAGATCCTGTTTCTGGAGCTACAGACTGGACAAAGAGCTAGAGCACATATTACAGCGGCTCCAGAAGACAGACTGAATAGGATGCAGGCACCTCTGTCCTTGTATTTAAGACAGGACGAGTTGGATTATTTCAGTTACATGATGCTTTCTATGAGCAAACCCAAATGCAAAACAGATGTCAAAAGAAAACACATTTCTGTTCGTGCAATAACAGCAGATGAAGGATCATTACAGAGCCCGCAGGGTAGGGCATTCATTTAATATCGGCTCATACCACCTGATCATGTTCTTGCTTACTTCCTATCACCTCATCTAGTGTTTCTCTTTTTTTTGCATGGAAGCATAAGGAGTGAATATTTTAATGTGCTAATCTTCTAGAGACAAGCCACAGACTGAATAGTTTCCCATCACTTTAATTAATGGATACCACACTGTCTGGAGTTCCCAACAGTCACAGTTTCTATTTATTGGGAAACCTTTAACTCTCAGTGAGGAGGATCATTATCTGATACTCTACAAGTGAAGTGTCTGATGAGAAGAGCGTGATTAATCAGAAAGTATTCTGAACAGCTAGGCTCTTGGTGACAGGCCCATAATCAAAGAGGCAATAAGAATGTGCACTACAGCAATTCTGTGATTAACATATACGTGATTCTGGCCACTGCTGCATGCAAAGCAAAGTGTTGAGGACAAGCGGACAAAAAGTGAACAAAATTTCTTATTTCCATAATTTTTCAAATGAAACCTGAAGTGAGCAGGAATAAAGCTGCAATCACCTTCTGCCTTCAGCCTATAAGAATGCCTATAAGATGCACAACCTAGTAAGCAATAAATTTCTTTTTCCTAATTCCAAAACTACTGACACTCCTTATTCATTTCCTCATTGCCTAGTAGTAAGATTTCATGTAGTAAGATTTCAAAAGAAGTTTTATATTTAGTTGCAAGAAAAGCTGGGCTAAGCATGGCAAACAGGCATTGGTAAGTGTCAGCCTGCCAAAAAGGGTCTGCAAAGATCTTCTTGCCAAATGACAAAAAATACATCTTCTCACTGTGCTAACTTGATGATTTTTCTGTTACCTGTTTTCTTGGTTCATTTTCATCAACTAATTAAGAGGGCAGTTTGTCTTGCCGTCTTCCAGAATCACAGAGTAGTGATTCTATTAACCTGTCAGGGACACCTGGAAGATCTCCAGAAGGTAAATATTACTGGTATGCTCACAGCCAAAGACTCCTCTCATAAATAGAAGAAAGCAGGTAAAGGACTGAACGCCAAAAGTTTTGACTTCTTTTGGATCGTTGAACTCCTGTGTTCCTCATCATCCCTAAATGACTCACTACAATACTGCAGCAAGAGACATAAAAATGTGATCACTAAGCTTATCAAAATATCTGAAGGTATGAAAAAGTTATTGCAAAGTTAAACTAGGACACTAATTTTTATACTTTCACAGTAAATAAAATATAGTTTAATCCTTTTTCACTAGCAGATAAGCTACCTTAGGATGTAAGAACATGCACATAGCTTGCTGTGAAGTAGTGCCCTGCGAGTTTGTACCTTAACTAACACCATAGTATCTTTTGTGTGTGCCATATTCTAAGAAGGGGAACTGTAGATAGATCTATTACAGGTGCTTTCACTCTTGAATTAGTAGGTCTATGCCTACAAAAGTATCTTGAAAATTACTTGAGACAGGTTCTCCATTGCTGTAATCCTTGTACAGCCCTTCACACCAGCAGAGAGTGGGTATAAAATACAGCAGCACTTTTCAGCCACTTTGTCTTCATTTTGCACAGATGTAAATGACTGCAAAGGTGCAGAGCAACGGAGAATCTGGCACTTTATAAATATTAATTAGCAAAGAATTACACTGCCCCTTTGTGGTGCTAAGCATTATCATTCCCACTTTATAAATGGTGCTGCAGTCACGGAACAAGGTTAATTTACTAGTTCACAATAGCACAAGAAAATGACAGAGTCAGGAACAGATTACAGGCACCTCACAGTTACTTGTTACCCCTGCGAGCCCCACAGTTCTACTTTTTTGTGTTTGCCTTTCTTACTGTGTCTGTTCCCCAAAAGAGCTAAAATGACATCATATTGCTATCTCTTTACCTGGGGAAAATATGTGAAGATTCCCTGCAGCAAAAAGCTGTCAGTGTCACAGCACAGCACAATCAGCCAGGGATGGTTTCCCCTGGGACAAGAGGCACGACAGCCAACAAGCAAAACTAGCAGCTCTAAGGGGGTTTTTGTTGGCAAAAGGTTGGTTTAAAAATAAGCATTGTCATGTTAATTGTGGTATTTCGATTGACAATCCGACATCAAAAGGCTTAAGAACACAGCCTGCACAATCTAATGACTGAGATATATTATAAATTGTAGACAAATCTTAAAAGATTCAAAGGGTCGATGATGCACCCAGAAATCTTGATATTTTGATGAATTTTGGATTTTTGCGACTGGCAATGCAAAGCATGCTCTTCTGTGCTCTGGCCAGAAATACTGGAGATGGAGGGAAATGAATAAAAATAAAAGCAACTTCTCAGGAAAAAAAAAAAAAAAAAAAAAAAAGGTTTTCTGAGTATTTGACAATACCTGTCACATCAAGGCTTTTATCTATAAAAGGGACACTGAAAATGAAAGGTTTAGGAACAAAATAAAACTATACAACTATTCTTTAATCTCCCCCAAAGACCAAATCACAATCCTCTTTTAGAGATGGTTTGTGTAATTGTTTTCTTCATTTGGGTAGACTGAAAATTACCCTCCTAGAATTCCATCATCAGAAGTCTCTGTTAATTTGAAAACCACAAGTACAGGACACTGGTGGTTCCAGGTTTTGTTCAGCAAAGCTCATAGTTAAACTTCTGTATTACAAGATAGCTCATGCTGTCTAATTTCATCCTGATACAGAAACCTGAACGTTCAGATGAAAGGACACCACAATCCATCAACAAGTACAGGAGCTAGTCCAATACTTCTGGAATAAGCAAGAGGACGTTACTCTGAATGCAACTTATTGCTGAAGAGAACTGTCTTCTGATAACTTCTAAATGGTCAAAATTCAATGATTTGGGGACATCTTAAAATAGCCAGTTGTCCATCCCTAGCATGAACTGCTAGAGAGGCCAAGAACAGAATGAGTAGCAGAAGTTTACTTTCTCATCTCTACTATGTGGTTACTAGGTGGTAATGAAAGTATCAGCATGAGGGTCTCCAAGTAATTCCCCTATTCCTGCAGCAAACAGAAAATCAACTAAATCTAACACTACTCAGTAGCAAAGTAGTCAGGTGAAGAAAGAAAACCAAATATACAGCAACAGTATTTTATATCCTACCAGCAGTTATCTAAAAGAAAACTCTTACAGGAATTTGCACAAAATGATAAAGTGACAGATCTGAACATTCATTTGCATTACCTAACCACTACAAGTCTAAAATTAAATATATTAAGACCAAACTATTCCTCTTGATATATGATTGCTTCAGCTCCACTTAAATTTGAGTGATAAACCATACTCAGTATGAAGAAAATCTGAAGCAAACTGGGGTGAAGCAAAACTGAGGTGGATTGAAAATTGGCTGAATGGCAGGGCCCAGAGGGTGGTCAGCAGCAGCACAAAGTCGAGTTCAAGGCCAGTCATGCACCTCAGGGGTCAATACTGGGTCCAAAACTGTTTAACATTTTCATTAATGATCTGGATGATGGGGCAAAATGCACCCTCAGTAAGTTTGCTGATGACACAACACTGGGAGGAGTGGCTGGTACACCAGAGAGATGTGCTGCTATTCAGAAGGACCTCAATAGACTGGAGAAATGGGCTGACAGAAACCTCATGGAGCTCAACAAGGAGAAGTGCTAAGTCCTGCACCTGGGGAGGAACAACCTCAGGCACCAGTACATGCTGGGGGCCACCCAGCTGGAAAGTAGCCTTTCAGAAAAGGACCTGGGGTTCCTGGTGAACACCAAGTTGAACATGACCTAGCAATGTGCCCCTGTAGCAAAGGCAGCTAATGGTATCTTGGGCTGCATTAGACAAAGTATTGCAAGCAGGTCAAGGGAGGTGATCCCTCTCCTCTATTTTGTACTAGTGAAGCCACATGTGGAGCACTGTGTCCGGTTCTCAGTGCCACAGTATAAGAAAGACATGAACATACTGGAGAGGGTCCAACAATGGGTCACAAAGATGCTTCAGGAACTGGAGCATCTCTCCTATGAGGACAAGCTGAGGTATCTGGCACTGTTTAGTTTAGAGAAGACAAGGCTCAGAGGAGGTCTTATCAATCTAGATAAATACCTGAAGGGAAGGAGCAATGGAGGCAGAACCAGGCTCTTTTCAGTGGTGCCCAGTGACAAGATAGGAGGCAATGGGCACAAACTGAAACAAAAGGTGGTTATGTGTGAACATCAGGAAACACTTTTTTACTGTGAGGATGACTGAGCACTGGCACCCAGAGAGGTTGTGGAGTCACCATCCTTGGACTCTTCAAGGACATGAAGTAAGAATATTCAAGAGAGGCTTACTTTTTCTATAGTCTGCATATTAGTTCCTGATTGTGAGAGGAACATGGTGCAATGCAGAGATGTTTCAAGTATGGGTGACTTGTAACAGTCTCTCTGATGGTCCTCCACTTCCTGGGGGTAGCTGGAACTTGGCAGACAAACAAGAACCCAACTTTTATACAGTGAGAAACCCTAGCTGCTCTAACTTAAGTTAGGAACAGCCTTGCTTTCCAGCCAGTCACAAAACTGGGACATAGTGAGCTTTAGTATTCTCTGCTGCATTCATCTTAAACAGAATTTCTGTTGGCACAAAAGGCATAATGCAGCTCTGTCTGATACCACTCTTGACCTCAGCTACCAATGATCAGATCCTACATTTCTGAAAGTGACATCTGGAAGACTGTAAAAATAGTCAGAATTTGGTTGACTCCTGGTTCTACAGTTAGGAATGTTGTTTAAACTACTCAGTTTTACCTGTATCATATCTGCTTTATCTGTAGTTATAATGTATTTCATCCCTGGCATTATTTATCTGGGATTTGCAGACAAGTCATTAGAAGAAATGTTTGGTTGTTTCATGACAACATTCAAAAGCTAAATGTCAGCTAAACTATTAAAATTTCTTTGTTGATCATGTAAGCAGTTTTAGAACACAATAGAAAATAGTGAATAATCCTCAACATTGCCTTTACTTGAAAAATGCCTGTAATGTGTCAACAAACATTCATCTGAAAAGGAGCAGAGGACATATTAAAACTTCAACTAGGCAGTTCTTAAAATAAATAGAAACTGCAGTAGGAAAGATTAGGTTAACACTGGGGGTGCAACTCACAATAACAGTCAAAGAAAAATACACTTCCCTGGTTTTTGTCCCAGGCATCCAGTGTTTGTTTCATCCAAGTGATTAAACACTGGATCTGCTATTTACTTTATTCAGTTCTCACCTCAAGCCACCTCTATGATATATCTCCTGGGTCTCCATTTGCTTCTTGGACCTGACAGTGCAAAAACACAGCAATGTGTTTTTCTCTCATACAAAATGTATCTCAAAGCAGTGCTCAGACTTAAATTAAACATTCTGTTACAATACAGAAGAAAGATGTTATGCTGCCAATTTAATCTGAAAATCAGTAAGAAAAACTGTATGAGGGACCTGCATGTTTACTGTGTCTTGCTACCTATATTAAAAGTGCTCAGTTTACCAATAAAAGTGCACATTATTCTCTGATAACCCTAGTCCTGCTAAATGCATCTGAAAACTAGCTTGAACACTGCACTGAACTGTCTTTTCATATACAGGAAACACACCTGCACTACTAAACGAAAAAACAGAAGTAATGGGGAACTGGTATGGCTCTTTAAACATCTACTAGCTAGGATCCTCTATTAAAAAAAAATAAAACCAACAACAACAAGAACAAAACCCCAACCAACCAAACCAAAACCAAACAAACTATTTTGATTAAAAATAAAGATCATTGTCCTGTGAGTTGCCAGAACTGTGCTATACGGTGATAAGGCGGAGTCAGAAAAGCCAAGTACTACACTCCACGGATCCTTGTTCCAGAGCAAATCAGTGTCAGTTCTTTACCCAACACAGCCTACAGAGGCAATAAACTGACCTTTGTCTATGCTCTCAAATGCAGGTAAAAAAAGGGTATTTAGACTTTGGCCATTCTCCTTTTACTAAGAACTTGTGGCCGTATTCTGTGGTACCTGAAAGTACCCAGCTATCTGAACCCTAATACCAGCCATAACTCTATTAATGATTCTTTCTTAACATTTACTCATTATTAAAAGATTAACACCTACTTAATAATGGCAATTATTTTTTATACTTTCATGTTTCCTCTAATACTTGAGAAGAGCCTTTTTTAAATATCTGCAGAATCTTTCCTGAACATTTGTTCTTTTTTGTTACGCCGCAGAAATCTTCACTTGAATTCAGCTGCTAATTCTTATGCAGTCTACTACATCCTTTTCATCTCCTGAACTTTCCTCCCTTCACATCCATCTTTTTTCCTATACTCACAACGGCCCTTGTAATAGGGAATACATCTCTGTTCTCAGTTTATCCTGTTCAGTAGTATGATGACAAACATCAAAAAGAAAGTGAAAAACTGCAGATTCTGTAGGAAGCAGATGATTCAAACTTGTCTAATATTTTTAATATAATAGAAAAATAGCAGCTGGTTAAAAAGAATCAGTGACACTTATAAATGGAATATAACACAATTTCATATCAGAGGGTTAAATAAAATTAGTGCTACAAGCACGTTGCAACAACAAAACAGAATGTAGTTTGTTTAATCATATTGCTTTGTGCTGTGAGGTACAATTTTGCTAATTCCTTCCCAGAAAACATGGCAGGACTGTCCAGTATTTCATTGTGCAAGCTCCCTGCTAATATCCATTTCAAGAGTGTTTGGTCCTGGATTGAATCAAAGGTTAATGATACTTTAGTGGAGACTGCATGGCTCTCCAAGCTTATGACAGTCACTGACATTTTGACTTAGACAAACTCATTCTCGATTGCTCTGCATCTTTTATAGTTAGTGTTCTTGCACAAACAAGATGCAATACTAGAAAATAAAAATGGTTATGTTTTAAACCACTGCAAAGAGAGTGCAAATGACCATATAGAGAAGATTCAGACATATTATATTGGAAAGCAGCATTATGACCTGTGTTGTAGACTATATAAGTGCCAGTGACTAATTTTGAGGGCAATAATTTTCTCTGTAAAACCACATCAACACGTTCACAGAGCTGTAATGCGGAGGAAGAGTCTGGGCTGTCACCTTTTCAAATGCTATGAACTCCCACTATTGGTTTCAGGATTGCACAGTCTGACAGCTTTTCCTGTGTCACTAATGGGCACAAAGCCTCTAGGATAATTATTCATTTGATGCAGGCTCTTTCTCTTCCTTTAATAAAGATATTAAAAAACAAATATTGGCTGCAGATCCACTTCATGTGATAAAAAGACAGTCCTTGCCTTCACCCAGAAGCAGAAACAGATGGCGACCTCAGTATTAATGGCTCATAGCAGGCAAAATTCCCATTGGCACAGAGCGGTCTGTGACATTGTAAAGAGCACGCAGCGTTTCATAAAGCCAGTGCTGAGCACCACAACGGTCTCCTTCCTGCTGTGCTTAGGGGAAATTCATCAGCCTAGGACAGTGGTCTAGATGTAACACCCTTGTGTTCCCCAGTTCCTGATCCCTTTTCTCTCTTTCTTGCTTCAGTGTGTGAATGTGGGCACGTCTCCTTTTCTGCACACAAATAACACACGCTCAGAGCCTCAACAAATACTAAGCAGTGAGAACATTCTAAGGCTGTGGCTGAACAGATCTACTTTACACCGGTATTTGACCCAAAAGCAGACTGAGAACTGTGGATTTGGCACTATGGTCTAATACTATGCTCAAAATGAGAAACATAGCAAACAATGAGAATTAAATGCTACAGAAACAAGGCATATAACCATAAGCAATGCACATTTGGAAATGTAGCATTGCTACTCCTCAGAAATGAACTTTGTTGACTGTAATTGCTTTTAATAAAAGCAATCACCTCTCAACAGAATATATATTTTTAATACTGAATTAATAGTGACAGGACCTCCTTACCTACCTACTGACATGTCAAGGCAAGGAACAATAATGCTGTCCTCCTGCTTCTTCATTCTTAAGCTGTGAATTACACCTACTCAATATTCAAATATTATGAGCCTCTTCTCCTGCCTCCCCTAAATATCATAATATCATAGAATCCACAGAATCATGGGATGGTTTCAGTTGAAAGGGACCTTAAAGATCATCTATCACTGTTAGTAATACAACGTAAAAATGGTTGTGTTTCTGAATTTAAACTTACGGTGCTGGTGTTGCACAAGTATTGTGACTAAACTCAGTGAGAGACTGTAAAGGAGGGAAAGGGAATTTTATTTCAGTCAAAACTAATTTCACTCACAGTCCTTCTGTCATGGATTTAACTAATTCATTCTTTTATGATCATTCTCTCATATCCACATATTCGCAAGCACTAAGTAGTCTGATCATGATGGACAAGTAGTAGTTATCAAGCCCTCATAATATCTCCCAGGTCCTTCTTACATTGGAGATTGTGGTCTAATGTGTGGGTGTGCCTTTTACACGCTTGGCTTATGGCTTTTCAACCTTAAGACTGACAAAGACTGTGAAACACTGTCTCTTCATATTGTCCTCCCTGTCTGAATCAACACGCAACACTGATTATTTACTCACTGTCTTTAGTCTACTTATCCAGGTGTTTCATAGCTCAATTCTTCATCTTCCTGCCATACTTTATTTAGATGAGAAAAGCCCAGTAAGAATATACTTAATGATGAGGCAGAGGGTGTTTTTTAAAGGTCCTCTGAAGGGAGCTTTGCAGAGAACAAACACTAACTGGCTAATTACACATTGCTGCAGCTCGGGAGTAGCACACGACTCGAAAGAAGGCAGGGCTGGAAGGATCCTCCTGCTGCACTTTCTGATTTGTTAGTAATTAGAAACGGCAGTCTTTATGCTGATGCGGTCCCCAAGCACTAGGGCCAGATGCGCTGAACACTTGTAGTTGTGAGACCACCTGCCAGGGAAAGAATAGAAGTATCATTTGCTGAACATGGCAAGGGCACCTGCTGATAAGATGCACTTCTGCATAACAAGTGACTATACTACATTCCCCAAAGCCCTGAATAATGTCATGATCTAAAAAACTACTATTAATTTTTCATGCAGATTGTCTTACTTGTGTGTGATTGTGCAAGTCTGTGAATGCTATGAGCGGGTGTGCCAAAATCCAGAACTGAGCAGCAAGAATTGAAATGAGCTGGGCAAAAAAATCCATCTTAGTCCTAAGTGACAATATAGATACTTCTCTAGTCCCACATATGGCTGAGATATCTTCTCTCAAGACACTGGACTCCATTTCCTCTCACAATCCATGCATCCTAGCAGATTTTGCAAAGCACGGGAAGAACTCTGCTGCCTGCAATTGGTCAAAGTCAACTATATTTCTTAGGTCTCTTCCTATTTGCACCATAAAGAAAAGAACTGTGTATTTCAAACAAGCTGAGTCATCAAGTGTTTTACAGACTTAAGCACATAAGCAGGAGAGTAATTAAAAAATTAGAGAGTCCAGAAAAGGAAAAAAATATGCATTTTCTGTAGAAGTCATTGAAACAAGACAGAGTGTTAGTGTACAAGGAAGTGCTAAGATAGCAGAAGTTGCAAAACAAAGATTTAACTTTCGGGAAGTTATTGTTAGTTCCACCGTCATAGCAAAACCAACAGAAAGCCACACCAAAGATCAGCTGAGGGTGTCCTTTGCAGACAGGAACTATAAAAATAATAAATACCCAGAAATGATTGATTTGTAGGAAACTAGCACTTGTTAGAGCATTGATCCAGATTTACCTTTTTCTATAGCAAGATAACCTAAGAAGACAAAAGACTTTTAAACTGAAGAAAGGACATGTTATATAAAAATATATAAGTAACCCAGATTTTTAAATGTAAAAAATTAAAAGTGACTACATGAGACAGAATGAAAATAAAACTGTTTCATAAACAGCTCTCCCCTCTGCCCATTGTGTCCTTGGAGACAGATCCTTGCTTGTAGGCACAGCTTTGGATAGCTCAGTGGCTTTCTGAACCACATTGAACTTTGCCAGTCTCCTCCAATCCCAAGGAAGTTCATTTGGCTACCTCAGGGTCCTGCTGAAGGCTCCTCTGAGCCGTCTCTGCCACTGTGGGCTGCCGACTCCCAGGCTGCATTGTGACTCTCCTCCTGCCAGACCTGCCAGCCCTGGAACCTTCTCCCCCCAAAACAGGCCCCGTCGTGCCTCAAAGCCACCCCCATCCCCTGCTGTCCTTTCTGAGGGCTCTCCTTTTCCAGGTACTTCTTGAAGGGACACAGCATGCAACGGAGAACACGCACACAAAACAAATACCATCTGTCACATTTGGGAATTTTAATTTGTGTATGCATTGACCTGAGACAAGCTCTGTAGGCAAAAACTGAACTAGACACAACGTCTCTGGCTGAGCTGAGTAACAAATTTGCTTCCTCTAAGCCACTTTCTTGAGATCTCCTAGTAAATACAAGAAGAAAACAGTTTCTGCAGACCTTATATTCTACAATAGGTTGGATTATTTTTGGAGCAAGCAAGCCACATAGGCTTTGATGGAAGTACTTAGAGCCAGATCTCCTCATCCATCCCCTCTTGCACAGGTGAAGTTACACCACAATTACATTAAAAATATCAGCATATTCCACATTGATCCCATGATGGACAATATGCTATGTTGATCATGTAACAGGCACACATCTAATGGTGCATTGAGAGTGTCCATGTGTCATGGCTTGAGAGCCAAACAGTCTTCTCACATGGCCAAATTTGCATCCATCACTTGAACTGCAGTTGTAGGATGGCTGTCATGTCACCCATCAGTTGTGCGATGGGGATGGGAGGAGTAGGGAGAGCAAGGTTACTGAGGATCAGGGTGACAAGCAATACACTGCCAGCACAAGTTATTCTGCCTATAGCCTATTGACTCTTGTCTTCTGAGAGGCCTCTGAGAAGGAGACTGGTGGGAGCAAGCCAAATGAATTGTTCTGGTGAGATATATTTGATCTGCATGATGGAAGCTTCTCACCCTCCATTATGGTGACAATGAATGTGCTATAATTCAGTCTGAATTCCCTATACTCTATTCAATCACAACTGCTCCCCATCAAGTGACAAAATTCAACAGAGGTAGCAAAGTAAGGAAAAAGCCCAGTTGTACCAAATCACAGACAATCCTGAAAAGAAAGTAAAAAAAATCCTCCCGATTCAAAAGTCAGACTCCTATAGCCCTGGGAGGAAACTTGTTATGAGTTTCCTGCGCCTAAGGAATGAAAGATGTCAACTTCTCTGGAGAGTTGGGATAAGGAGGCCAGTTCTTTTTTGGAAATTTTAGCTGGAGGTACACCTAAATAGTTCTTAAATTAGAAGACTAAGCCTTTGGCACACTCTACTCCAGCATGTGGGCAATTATGACCTACTTGAGTTTAAATGCCTTCAAATTCAGGTTGGCCAAAATAGATCATCATCATTGGTCTCTTCCAGCTGAAATTATCCTATCCTATCCTATCCTATCCTATCCTATCCTATCCTATCCTATCCTACATGTCCATCTAAGGATGGATGAGTTCGAATCTGTTTCCAGATAGAATCCCCCCTTTCTGCAGGGAGCCATACCCTGATTTCACACTGTAGAACTGAATTACAAAGGGATTACAACATTATTATCTGTCTGATTTCTGGCCACTGAAATGTCTTTAGCAAACAATCTGGGTATTTTCACCTCAATCATTTGGTGAACTTTTTCAACAGCTGTGGGCATCAGGATCGTCTTCCACTCTGTTTAAAAAAAAAGGTAGCAGTAGTAAAATAAAAAGGTGAATGACAAGAATCATGCAGGAAAACTCCACAGAGAGGATCACAAGAAACTGGAACCCCAGTAGAAAAGCAAGGTCACTAAAAAATATTGGTGAACTAGTGGTTCCAGCAAATGATCTGCAAGTCTGAAATATGAGTAAATTCCTGACAGTGTTGACTTTTTGCGTTAAAATAAAGCTATGGACATAGGCCAGCAATGTAGATGCAAAGAGGAACTTTAGCTTGAATTGAGAAGGGAGCTTAATCTCTGTTTCCTCCTTGAGTCTCTACTGAGATAGTTGTCTATGACAGCACTTTGTTCCAATTGCTTTTTTTTTTTTTTCTTCAATATGATGACTTGTGTATTAGGACACAGGTTATAACTCT
Organism: Aramus guarauna; assembly: GCA_013400195.1. Taxonomy (NCBI): domain Eukaryota; kingdom Metazoa; phylum Chordata; class Aves; order Gruiformes; family Aramidae; genus Aramus; species Aramus guarauna. The sequence continues at coordinate 748,132 of VXBL01003725.1, forward strand.
CCTCAGATCATTCTATATAGAAAATTCAACAAGCCATCACATCTGTAACACAGAAGAAATGAGAATCAGATCTCTAACCAGTAGATTTAGAGGTAAAATTCTCATATTTGTCATTCTCAGTACTTTTAACTGCCCTACGATACTCTGAGGAGTCTCATTAACTATACAGCAGAGACGTTTCATCAGCTATCTCTCCCCAAATATTTCTATTTAAAAGTCTGTTCATCTCTATCACCTGATAATCACTACATAAATTGGACTGAGACCTGGATAGCTACTGCCATTCCTTTTACAGCAACAACTGTATAAACACTCAGAAGTAGTAGACAGACATCAGCTGTTAGTTTGTCAAAACATTTCCAAGACCAGCTACCAGAGATAAAGCTTCTGCCTCAGATGAACCTTTTACCATGACAGCCTAATGATGATACTGAGACAGCTTGCACCTTGCAGCAGGACTGAAGCTGGCTGATTTTGATAGTCTGACAAGCAGCACCAGAGGTATCTTTCTTTACTATGGATTGCGACCAGTTAACACTGGTCAATAACTAGGAAAAATGTAAAAGGACCCTTCCATTAACAACAGAACTAAGAAGAGCTGAGAAAATGCAAGAAAGGAACACCGTGCTTTTCTGGGAGATAAATTAACATTTTCATAGCATTTTACCAGAAACACCTCCAAAAAGTTGAGAAACAAGCATCACTGAAACCTGCAAGACTTTTAGTCTTTTTTTCTTTCTTTGAAACAGAATATATTATGATACAACCAACCACAGCAGAGGAAGTGTTTTACTAGTGTATCTCTTCAGACCAGCACAGCTTTATTAATTATTTAACAGCTCAGAAAACTAGTGAGAAATATATGTTTTGATCACAATATGCTATGCGTCAATTTTGTAATTAACTGCATTTTTCTATAATAATCTAAGCAGCTGTGAATATGGAGCCACAATACTCTACAGCAAACCACGTGCCTCCTCTTTGAGATACACATAATTGCCATGTCAGGTGACAAATGTGACAGCTATATTGATATTACAGCCAGAAGTGGTACAAGAGTCCCTGCAGCTAAGACTGCTTTTCTCTTGTTACCCTTATATTGAACAGGAAGTCAAGGAAAGTCTAAGAGTCTGTACTTCTGGCACTGAAAAATTACAGAGTCATACAGCAATTTCTTAAAACTCCAGAAAATCGTCAGTACAGAAATCAGGCAGGTGGCTTGGCTATACAGTTCTCATTAATCTGCCCTCTGGCATGTGTCAGTGCTCTGAGAGAATTTTGTATTATGCTTTAATAAATCCTTTCAAGACGTATTGAATAGGTAAGTAATTTTTCACTGAAGGACATTTGTGTGGCAGTGCCTAGACATGGGCTAATTAATTTTTCCTTGAATATTTTTAAAAGGGTATCTACAAGAGTAATATTTTGTCATCACTCAGACTCACGTTATTATATTTGTTTGATCTTTAGAGGACAGTAAACACATACAATCCCATTTAGAAATATAAACGAACCAACTCTTCTAAGTTATTATGCCTATGTTCATTCATCTACAAATTCCAAAGTATCAATGAATAAGAAACAGGGCTGAATGAGATAGAAAAAGAAGCTAGCTCCCTCAATTGAAACTCCAAAGAATATATTCAGAGTAATGCTATTTTTTATTTCCACAGCTGCTTCTTTATTATACAGTTATATCACTACCTGAAACCACTAAAATGTCACTGAGGAAGGAGATGGAAAGAGGACTATGCCTCCAGTATCTCCATGGGGGTGCATATGGCAGTTTTAGCCCAGCTTTGGACTTCCCTAAGTCTAACATAACATCTATTTTTGTGCTCTTTCCACATCATTAACTAGGTCCTGTTAGAAGAACCTTAATGGTATTGTTTAGAAGTGTTCCACTCCCATGATTTTCCTTATTAGAACCATTGCCCTCTGCAGAATTATTAGTGTGATTCCAATTAGCTTGCAATGCCTTCAATTAGAGAATCCATAGTTGCCCCAGTTAAGAAAAATCCTGGATCTCATCACTTTAAAGATTAATAAAGCCTCAGTATTAATTCTCACTGTCTGCTCATTTCCAACATAAATCATATTTGATGTGGAGAAAGGTGAAGTGTGAAGTCATAAAAACTGTGCTGATTCAAATGTCTACAGCACACACAAAAAGAAGTGCCACATAAATAGCTCTGATAAATTCCAATGTTTCAGAAAGGTTATCTATTTTGTTTCTGCTAGTGCATGGGCAGTTTGCCTGGCTTATGTAGTAGAGAAAAAGCAGGTCATATTTTACAATGTGAGAACCATCTGAAGAAAGGAATAACCATTTAGCACATCTGCCAAGAAGAAACACCAGAAGGAAACATTTCCATGATCTATTTCATATACTTGTCTGCAATTATATTTTCTTTACCAGGTGCACTGCAGGACAGAAGTGTTCTGTCAATTCACCATAGATTAAAATCAATAAATCAAGTACAACACAAATTCTCTTCTGCTTGCTTTGTAGATTTTAAGGAACTGTATTGCTACATCTGAGTCTTTGCTGCCTCTCTCTCAAACATGTTTTGTCATTCTTCATAAATGAAACTGTGAACAAATTTTGTGCTTACTCAACAGAAGCATGTCTGGTTAGAACGAGACTGTCAGAAAGTTTATTGTGCAGAACTGTGTCCTTTTACCTTCACAACAGCTAAATGAAACAGGACATACCCTACCCATTCTGATGGCCCTTCAGGACCCTGGGCAGAGGTATCCTAGAAACTACGACAATGGCCTGTCTAATCCATATTCTTTAGGATGAAATCTTTGAAGAACTAATTTCTAGATTAATTTATAGATTTCTCTTTTTTTCCCCCTCTACTAGAGATTTAAGGGGTGGGGTGGGTGGATAATGAATGAACTTTTTTTTTTTTTTTTTTTTTAATATATGAAACAAAGACTGAATCAGAAGAACATTTTTCTGTCTGGCTTCCACTCCTCTATACAGTAAAAAGAAGTTTCAAAAGATATTAATGTTCCAGTTTCCTAGTACTGTTAGCAAGCACTGTATCCTATCCAATTTTGTGAAGTTAATACCACTGGGTGATAGTTCTGATCAAGCAGCACTTAGCTATATGTGGAAGGATTTGTTTATCAATGAGACATTCAAACTAAGTAACATTCAATCACCACTCAGGAGAAATTTGTTTCAGAAATGAGAGAAAATAAAATAAAATAAAATAAAAAAACCAACCAAACAAACAAAAAACCCAGTTATTTAGACAGTGCTTACTCTCATAACTTCACAAAGCACACACAGTTTGACATATAGTTGGACCTCCTTGAAGATAGTCATGCACTGTCTTGCTTTCCATTGTTCAAATTATATTGTCAGGTACAGGTTCCTCTCCATTCACATCTCATATTATGTGCAGCTTGTCTGTCTCAGCTTCATCATTTTAGCTCTTCTCCTTGGTACAGGGAATATTTATGCTATCTGAACTTTCTTGGAAAAAACAAAACAAAACAGAAACCCCAAAAAAGCCCAAAACCAAAAAACAAAACCAGGGCCAAGTGTTATATTTTATGTAAAATCTAAAAATGTGCCCTGAAAACTCCACAGAAAAAGAGCTCTGAAAAAATTTACACATTTCCCAGCTTTTAGATTAATTGAAAAATATTCATCTACATATCTTGTAATTGTCAATTTGATATAAAATGTAACTTTAAGTTTGTACATGACTTATAAATATTAATCTTCTCCTACTCTCATATAGAGAGCACTAAAAGCCCCAAAGAATAGCTCCTTTCAGTATGATTCTCGTAACAGTAGCCAGATGTACTTCATCTCTGTCCCATCAATTGATGTCCTATTGTACATGTATTCATTATGCAGCCCTGTGAACCACACAGAGGTCTGAAAATTACAATGGAATTCGAATAAAGGGGTCTGAAGAGTTCATGCTGGTGTGTGTCTGTCTTTCAACTTTAGCTGTTTCCTTTAAACAATAAGCTGCACATCTTGCCTTCTTGATGAGGTTGGTACAGACGTACAAACAAGGGGATGTGAAGGTTGAAGGCTGCCTTGCTTGCAGTGATCGTGAGATGGTGGAGTTCAGGATCCTGAGAGGAGGGGGAATGGCAAAAAGCAAGATCACAGCCCTGCACTTCAGGAGAATTTGGCCTCTACAGGTATCTTCTTGACAGAGTCCCATGGGATAAAGTGCTGGAGGGAAGAGAGGTCCAGGAAAGCTGGTTGATATTCAAGGATCACCTCCTTCAAGCTCAAGAGCAGTCCATCCCAATGAGCAGGAAGCCATGCAAAAAATTTCATGAGGCCTGCATAGATGAGCAAGTTCCTGACAAAACTCAGACAAAAATGTTGAAAGGTGGAACAGGGACAGGTAACCTGCGAGGAATATAGAGATACTGTCCTGAGCATGCAAATGCAGTTAAAAAAGGCAAAGCCCACCTGATGTTGAAGCCTTTTACAAGTGTGTAAGTAGCAAAAGGAAGACTAGGGAATACGTGGACCCACTGCTGAATGGGAAGGAGCCCTGGTGACACAGGACATATTGAAAAAACTGAGGTACTGAACGTCATCTTCACCTCTCTCTTTAGTAAGACTAGCTTTGAGAAATCCAAGGAACCAGAAACCAGGAGGGAGATATGGAGCAAGGAATATTCACCTTTGTTGGAAGAGGATCAGGTTAGACAACACTTAAGCAAACCAGTCATATGCAAGTTCATGGGCCCTCATGCAATGCAACCAAAAATCCTGAGGGATCTGGCTGATGTCATTGTGAGGCCATTCTCAATTACCTTCAATCATGGTGATTGGGAGAGGTGCCAAAGACTGGAGAAAAGTGAATATCACTCGTATCTTCAAGAAGGGCAAGAGGGAAGACAAAGAGAACTACAGGTCAGTCAGCCTCACCTTGATCCCAGGGAAGGTGATAGAACAAGCAATCCTGGAAATCATTTGCAGGCACATGAAGGACAAGAAGGTGATCAGGAGTAGTCAGCATGGATTCACCAAGGGAAGTTATGTTTGACCAACATGATGAGTTTCTATGATGAAATGAGTGGCTTGGTAGACAAGGGGAGAGCAGTGGACATTGTCTGCCTAGACTTCATTAAGGCTTTTGACACTGTCTCCCGTAGAATCCTCATAGAGAAATTGATGAAGATGGACAGCTAGATGGACAGATAAGGAGGTGAACTGAAAACTGTCTGAATGGCCAGGCACAGAGGGTTCTCATCAGTGTTACCAAGTCTAGTTGGAGGCCAGTAATGATTCGTGCACCCCAGGGGTCAATACTGAGTCCAAAACTGTTCAATGTCTTCATTAATGATTTGGGTGATGGGGTAGAGTGCACGCTCAGCAAGTTCGCTGATGACACAAAACTGGGATGAGTGGCTGATACGCTAGAGGGTCGTGCTGCGATTCATAGGTATCTTGATAGGATGGAGAAATGGGCTAACAGGAACCTCACAGAGTTCAACAAGGAGAAGTGCCAAGGCACTTCTATGCTCCAGGCACCAGTACCTACTGGGGCCACCCAGTTGGAAAGTGGCTTTGCAGAAAAGGATCTGGGGTTCCTGGTGGACAGCCAGATAACCATGAGCCAGTAATGTGTTCTTAAAACAAAGATTGACAGTATCCTTGGCTGCATTAAATTTAGTTTTCCATACTCTCCCACATTTTAAGATATATCTGTTTACTATAGCCTTAGTTATCACCTTATTCCTTCACAAAACTTTCCCAAGGTACAACAGGCCACTAGTTACAATTTTTAAGAGAGGTAATAGAAATAATAAGGAAATAGATCAGTCAGAGGAAAAGAAAGATAACCAGGTATTACCTAATCTTTCATTTGCTTCATATCAAGGTCCTTTCTATATTATCACATTGTGCAATCTCTAATTTTTTAAACTATGTGACTCAGAAAACATTTACATTATGAACACTGGAAGGGGAAAGATTTAGTAACAAAACCAGAATACCCGTGACTTTCAAGACAATTAACTTGAAAAGGTCAGAAATATTTTGGCACAACCACACTATTGTGGGTTCTTACCAGAGCCTTTGTCTAAATTCCAGGCTGTTTGAATCAACATTGATATTTCTGCCTTTTCTTCAACTCACTCAGTGAAAATTTCTAGTTTACTTCAGAAAAAAATCCAAGCAGTTTTGTAACAACAACAGAGAAGATGCATCAGGTATAGGTAAGTAATGAAGTTTATAGTACCACTGTTCTTTCTACATTTCATTAAATTTTCGCATTTATAGTCTCAGATGGAAGAGGATCAATTCAGATATGAACAAAATAAACTGGCCCCTGTTTTACAGCTACTGCAGATGTTTTACATCCACTAAAGACTGAAAACAAAGCTGTTGCCTACAGAGGGAGGAAGCAAGGGCAGGTAGCCTGGGAGGAATACAGAGAAACTGTCCCAGCAGCCAGGGATCAGGTTAGGAAAGCCAAAGCCCTGGTAGGAATAAATCTGGCCAGGGATGTTAAGGACAACAAGAAAAGCTTCTATAGGTATGTTAGTGATAAAAGGAGGATGAGGGAAAATGTGGGTCCCCTCCGGAATGAAATGGGAGACCTGGTTACCCAGGATATGGAGAAGGCTGAGGTACTCAACAACTTCTTTGCCTCAGTCTTCACTGGCAAATGCTTGAGCCACACTGCCCAGGTCACAGAAGGCAAAGGCAGGGACTGGGAGAATGCAGAACCACCCACTGTAGGAGGAGATCAGGTTCAAGAATATCTAAGGAACCCAAAGGTGAACAAGTCCATGGGACCTGATGAGATGCATCCATGAGTCTTGAGGGAACTGGCAGAGGAAGTGGCCAGGCCACTTTCCATCAGATTTGAGAAGTCCTGGCAGTCTGGCAAAGTTCCCACTGACTGGAAAAGCGGAAACATAACCCCCATTTTTAAGAAGGGAAAAAAGGAAGACCTAGGGAACTACAAGCTGGTCAGTCTCACCTCCGCGACCAGCAAGATCATGGAGCAGACCCTCCTGGAGGCTATGCTTAGGCACATGGAAAATAAGGAGGTGATTGAAGACAGCCAACATGGCTTCACTAAGGGCAAATTGTGCCTGACAAATTTGGTGGCCTTCTGTGAAGGGGTTACAGCATTGGTGGATAAGGGAAGAGNGAGTCAGCACAATCCTAAGCACAACTACAGGCTGGGCGAGGAATGGATTGAAAGCAGCCCTGAGGAGAAGGACTTGGGGGTATTGATTGATGAGAAGCTCAACATGAGCTGGCAGTGTGTGCTTGCAGCCCAGAAAGCCAACCGTGTCCTGGGCTGCATCAAAAGAAGTGTGACCAGCAGGTTGAGGGAGGTGATTCTGCCCCTCTACTCCGCTCTGGTGAGACCCCACCTGGACTACTGCATCCAGCTCTGGGGACCCCAGTACAAGAGAGACACAGAGCTGCTGGAGAGAGTGCAGAGGAGGGCCACGAAGCTGATGAAAGGGCTGGAGTACCTCTCCTGTGAGGACAGGCTGAGAGAGTTGGGATTGAACGCCTGGAGAAGAGAAGGCTCCAGGGAGACCTAATTGTGGCTTTCCAGTACCTGAAAGGGGCCATCAGGAAAGCTGGAGAGGGACTGTTTGTCAGGGAGTGTAGTGACAGAACAAGGGGTAATGGGTTTAAGCTGAAGGAGGGTCAATTAAATTAGATGTTAGAAAGAAATTCTTTACTGTTCGAGTGGTGAGGCACTGGAACAGGTTGCCCAGAGAGGTTGTGGATGCCCCCTCCCTGGAAGTGTTCAAGGCCAGGTTGGATGAGGCTTTGGGCAACGTGGTCTAGTGGAGGGTGTCCCTGCCCGTAGCAGGGGGTTGGAACTAGACGATCTTTGAGGTCCCTTCCAACCCAAAACGTTCCATGATTCTACGATTCTAAATAACCTAGATGAAAGTGACATTTGCTCAGAGGACAGCTATTTATTATGTTATAGATACAAAAATCAGAGGGATTAAAAGACCAAAGGTTAACATCATAATGCTCAACCTCAAGAATGGCACAAATTACAGGTATCCAAGAAAAACTAACATCAGAAGTTTAAAAAATCTTTCATCTCATATCAGTTTGATGCATGAAGTATTCCCATTCCCAAGCTTAGGGTTGGAGAAGGGTCTGTCCACACAGCTGAGAAACACTGCTGGGACTGTCCTATATACACAGGCTGACAGAAGAACTGTTTCTAATCTGCATTTTAGCTCCCATACAGGCATAAGGTGCCTAATCTTATGTATTATCTTTGATTACATGATTCTTAGCAAAGAAAAATAAATTATATTTATCTTTACTTCGGGGTATTTACCTGGAAAGGTTTATCTTCATTTCACATCAGAAGCAACCTTGCAAGCATCTTTGACACTTTAACTGGGATATGCAACAGAAAAATACCTATTATTACCCAAACAAAACAGTTGAAAGGATATTGAGAAAAAGAACTTGAGTGAAAATCTGGCTTTACTCAATGTATTCCTGTTGGTATTAATGAAGCCAGGATTTCACAGATTGGTAGGGGTTGGAGGGGATGTCTAGAGATCATCTAGTCCAATCCTCCAGCTAAAGTAGGATCACCTAGAGCAGGTTGCACAGGATCACATCCAGCCGGGTTTTGAATATCTCCAGAGAAGGAGACTCCACAACCTCTCTGGGCAACCTGTTCCAGTGCTCGGTCACACTCAGAGTGAAGAAGTTTTTCCACATATGCAGATTTCACCCATTGATACATCAGAAAATATAATATCTGCATATGACAGTGCCCAGGATTAACTTGTTTCTTATATGAGAGACTGTAAAAGGGAATAACATGAAATCTTGTGGACAGAACATGGGATTTTAGGTATAAAATAAAAATCCTGCAGAACATAACCAGTGTATTTTAATTTAATATTTGTGAGTCTCTCTGATATCCTCAAATGGAAGATACAAAGAAACACAGGGCATAATACTGTTTACACAGTGTATATATTTGTTGATTACATATGTATTGTGCATTATATTGTTATGATATAGGCTAATTAATAAATTGGATTAAATTTTAATCCAGTGAGGATGACCAAGGGGCAGAATATTAAGTGGATCCTATTCAAAAATGTTCTTCCTTCAAAATCTGTGAAATGTATTAGATTTGCCTGGAGTTTTTCTATTTATCATTTATTTCTTCCAGAGAAAGTGAGTCTAAGCATTCTTACCCTATCACTAGTACTCTGCTGTGACAATTACACTGACTTGATGGGTTTGAACAGTAGAAAAAGAAATTATCTTAAACTGGGTTTAATTTGAAATACATGAGTCATTGCAGTACAGCAGCAGTTTATAAAACTAACGTCAGGGAGGCTACCTAGCAGTTGTTTATTTTTAAACAATCTCACATATTCGATCACTACGCCCTCTAAGGCTAGTGCTCATGCCAAGCATGCTTGCATAGAAATATATACACATAGATCTGTACCTTTGATTTAACTTAGAAAGTAAATATAATATGTTTAAAATTAGCAGAGGTTTTTGGGGGTTTGGGTTTGGTTTTTTACAGGAACAGTACCAACAGATTACTTTTCTGACAAGAACAGACTTAGAAAACATAACTAGGTGACAGTGCTATCTAGAATCACATACAGGCAGAACCTATGGTACTTTTATAGCACAAATACACATGTTGAGCTACTGATGCTACTATAGTCCATGTTTTTATTCCTCTCAAACTTCAAACCACAGCTCTCTGCAGCCCTGGTAATGCATACACTTGTGTTCTGACTTAAATTTATAGATCATCTTTGCAGAGACTGCAAATGAACCTCAAGAATGACATATATCCTCCTCTCTTCCAACCAAACACTATACACACAGCTCTGCTCCATGGCACGCTAATATCCAAGTCCTAGGACTATTCCAGAATATGTAAGTTAGTTGTAACAAATGACACAATGATCCTCTGAGGCAGACAGTTAATCATCAACATCTCTGTATCGATACCAGTGTATTTGTAAACAGTATATAAAACTTTGAAACAACAGGCCCTTGCTATTGCTGAGGATAAAAGAAATTCCAATATAAAATGTAGGACTAAAATCCCACTTAAGGAGCTGTGCAAATACTTAGGCCATGGGTGTACACTGCATTCTTTTCTTCTGTAGCCCCTCTCTTATCCAGTTTCTTTCCAATATAGCTTAGTGCTGGTTCAGTTCCGCCTGACCAAGCTGCAGAGACAGCATAGTAGGCATAGCTAAAATGAGTATAGCTGCATATCAGCGTATGTGAGTGCTAATTGCGTGTCTGACTGACTAGCCATATACAGTTCTTGCTTTACATTACTAACTGTGTCAGGGAGTGTTTTCATTCAATTTACCTACTTGCAAATTTGAGCTCTTTCATGTCATACCTTCCATATGTTTCAGAATAAATGTGAAAAACACACAGTCCCCAAAAAAGGAGAAAAATGTGCATCATAAGTGTTTATGCAGTTTGCAGTTTTGTTTCTTACCAAAGTGCATTCCAAATGATGACCTAATCAGCATCATCACAGCATAAGTTTTTTATAACTTGCTATTATTTACATTATGTATTATGCATTATTAACAAAATAAGGAAAAAACGTTTCTCCTCTCAAACATTGTCCATTTTTAGGGCCATATTTCCTCCAAAGTTCAAGATAGAGACTGAAGGCTGAATAAGAAAATGTTGTGATGTAGTTTCAGGTCATTGTCATAAAAGTTTTAGCATTCACATTCTGAGCTGCATTAACAGAAATAAATAAATATTATGCATCAATTATTCAACCTTCACAGCATCTGAGTCAAAATTAGAGGTAAATGTAAATTTGCCTTAATTAGTGCAAACAACATATTACACCCAGGCTCTCCATATGTATGTTTTCTCTGCTTAGATTCCATCAGGCGTTTTGCAGATATCTTTCATTACCAGTAGGCCCAATATGATCAAATAAGTAAATGTGGGAATCCTGACTTTTTATCCACTGCTCTGCTTGCATTCTCTGTTTCATAAACATGATTATCAATAACTGAACTTGAAGTTTAAAGCGCCAAATACCATCACACATTGGTCTTAGCCAGTGACCACACTTACCTTCTGAGGATTCTCCAGCCTTACCGGTCTAAGTCTTCTATCCTTTGTACCTGTCGGTTATTAGGGGGGGAAAAAAGAAAAAGAAAAAAAAAATTTACAGTCCTGCAAGGTATTTCATTGAACACATTTTTTAATAAATAACATAATAATGTTACCATATATATGGCTGTGTTTAATTTTTCTGTAAATTTCTATAATTTCTAACTACCTGCACTTATTATTTATATTCACCAAAAATTTAAGATCCTGATATTTACTTTATCTAATGTCTGATTACTTGCAAATGTTTACAATAATAACTTACCCTATTATCACATCCCTTTTTCTTTAAATGCTCCTGATAGCTGCTTCTTTTATCTCAATTCTCAATATTTCTTCACCTTGCCTCCAACTTTTTCTATAAATTCAACAGATTTCCCTTAGCCTGCCTACCTCTTCCTACATTCTCACACTACTTTATGAAAATATTCTGCACAGTTCTAAAACTGAAAAAGTAGCAAATAAGTTATGCAGAATGATGCAGCTCAGGTCATCACATCTCTAGACTGTTTTCTTTTTGGAAAGGAGTAAACCTTCCAACTGAACAGTGACTATTTTTCCTAGAAAAATATTACACTTGTTATTTTCCTCATACTGCCTCTTCCTTTAGAATTGGTATTTTAAACACAGAGTAATAGTCCAGTTACATTATTACTCCTTCTTTACTTTATATTAAATGTTGTATTAAAAATAAAACCTTACAGAAAAAGTTCCTCATTAAGCTTTAATCTTTTCCCTTATGTAAAAATCTCATGTATTAAATGATGTGCAACTCTTATATAACAACAAATATGATCATGTAATTAACAACTGTATTACAATACAGAGCTTCAAAGGAAAAGAATAAAATTCACCTGAGCAACCACAAAGGTAGTATTTCCTAATGACTGACAACATGACTTTAGAATCAAAATAATGTTTGACTTTGAATAGAGGTTTTCATAGTAGAGTGGGAGATGGGACAGTGTGTCACATGCTCAGTCTGGTAGACCAGAGAGAAGTACATATATATTTTTCTCCCTTCTTCTTTTACCCTTTAAGGGTAAGGGCCTCAGGAAAAAATGGATGCACGTTGGGTCAGGTGATCAATCATGACTCAATTACACTTTGCTTTCAGCAACATTCCTTCCTGCTGTAGGTGTTCCTGCAGGTTCTGAATGTTCACAATAAACATTGCTCCATCATAGCAGCAGCATGGACTTGCACTCTTTATATTTGGTCATTGTTGGCAGCCTACAAAAATCTCTTTCAGAAATGCAAATGAAAGAAAGGAAATAGTAATTTGTGAAAATTTCAAGATTTACAAAAGACTTGTCTCTAGCTGAAAGTCTTTGACCCTGCCAAATTTCAAAGATTTGAAAAGGTGTGAAAACAATAAGGTATTAAAACTTTGAGGGTGGGGTGGGGGGGAAACCCCGAACTATTATATTACAAAAATCTTACATAATGGAAAATGTTAGGCAATCTAAAGAGAGGGTTCATTGGTCAGTCTTTAAGAACCACCTTTTAGAAGCACAGGAGCAGGCAATTCCACTGTGTTGTAAGTCAGGCAAGCACAGCAGAAGACCAGCTTGGCTGAACAGGGAACTTCTTGTGAAACTCAAGAGGAAAAAGAAATTTTATGGTCTCTGGAAGCAAGGTCAGGCTTCACAGGACGAGTACAGAGCTGTGGTTCATTTATGCAGGGAGAAGACACAAAAGGTCAAAGTCCAATTAGAGTTGAAATTGGCCAGTGTTGTGTCAGATAACAAGAACTTTTTAAAGTATGTTAATAGCAAGAGGAGATCTAAAGAAAACATTGAACCAGTACTTGTTGAAGGTGGTCATCTAGGGGTGAAGAAAAAGCAGAGGCATTCAATATGTTTTTTGCTTCAGTCTTTAATAATACTGGCAGACCTTGGGCAGCCCAGTCCCCTGAGCCAGAGGACCACGAGTGTGGGAACAGTGACTTTCTATTTTTGGACACTGAAATTCTTAGGGACCAGCTGTATCATCTGAATGGTCATAAGTCCATGGGGCCTGATGGGATTCATCCTAGAGTACTGGAGGAGCTAGGGGATGTTATGGCAGAACCCCTCTCAATCATCTACCAAAGGCCTTGGGAGTCTGGGGAAGTCCCTGCTGACTGGAAGCTAGCCAGTGTCATTCCAATTAACAAGAACAGAGTGAGGGAAGACCCAGAGAACTACAGACCTGTTAGTCTAACCTCTGATTCTGGAAAAATTATGGAGAAGATTATACTGGGTAGTATTGAAAGGCATTTAAAGAATAATGCAGTCATCATGCACAGTCAACATGGGTTCACAAAGGGAAAGTCCTGTTTAACTGATTTGATATCTTTCTATGACAAGGTCACCCACCTAGTGGATGAAGGGAAGGCAGTGGATGTCATTTTTCTAGACTTTAGTATGGCTTTTGATAATGTCCCTCACAACATCCTTCTGGACAAGTCGCCCAACTGCAGGATGAGAGAGTTCACAGTGCACTAGGTGAAGAACTGAATGAAGGGCAGAGCTCAAAGGGTTGTAGCGAACGGGGCTACAGCTGTCTGGCGACCAGTCACCAGCAGTGTTCTTCAAGGCTCAATCCTAGGGCCAGTTCTGTTCAATATATTGAGCAACAATCTGGATACAGGAGATGAATGCACCATTAGCAAGTTTGCTGATGATAACAAACTGGGAGCTGCTGTTGACTCTCTTGAGGGACAAGAGCCCTTGCAGAGGGATCTAGACAGATTGGAGCATTGAGCTATGATTAATGGGAGGAAATTTAACGAGTCCAAATGCCAGGTTCTGCACCTAGGACGGAGTAATGCTGGGCACAAGTATAAAGTGGGAGAGGAGTGGCTGGAGAGCAGCCCTGCAGAAAGGGTTCTGGGGCTGCTGGTCACCAGCAAGTTCAACATGAGTCAGCAGGGTGCCCTGGCAGCCAAGAGGGCAAACCACATCCTGGGGTGCATCAAACACCACGTAACCAGCCAGTCAAAAGAGGTGATTATTCTGCTGTATTCAGCATTGCTGAGGCCTCACCTTGAGTATTGTGTGCAGTTCTGGGCCCCACAATTTAAGAAGGATGTGAACGTCCTTGATTGTGTCCAGAGGAGGGCAGCAAAGCTGGTGAAAGAGCTGAAGGCATGTCCCATGAGGAGCAGCTAAAGATTTGGGGCTGATCTAGTTTGGAGAAAAGGAGGCTGAGGGGAGACCTCATTGCTCCCTGCAGCTTCCTGAGAAGGGGAAGTGGGGAGGGAGGTTTTGGTCTCTTGTCCCTGGTATTCAGTGATAGAACACATGGGAATAGCTCAAAGCTGCACCAGGGGAGGTTGAGACTGGACATGAGGAAGCATTTCTTTACTGAGAGGGTGGTCAAACCCTGGAACAGGCTTGCTAGGGACGTGGTCGATGCCTCAAGCCCGTCAGTGTTTAAGAGGCGTTTGGGCAACACCCTTAACAACATGCTTTAACTTTTGGCTAGCCCTGAAGTGGTCAGGCAGTTGGATTAGAAGATCGTTGTAGGTTCCTTTCTACTGAAATAATCTAGTCTATCAGCTTTCCTAATAATAATTCTGCATTTCTTATTTTGTTTCTTTCATAACTAAATTAGGAGTTCAGTGTTCATTTTCACTTTCTGGCTAATGAGATTATTCTCCCCTAGCAGTTAAAAAAATTCAAAGCCCTTCAGAGATCTTATCAGAATACATAAGTATATGCTTAGATTACAGATAGAAAGAACTCAGGCTTTTCAGTCTCACAGTTATACATGCATCTGGTGTAATAAATATGCTTTTGGGTCATTATAACTATTCAACAAAATTATTTATTTGCTGAAAATGTTATTTTATACTTCATGGGGTTTATTTGAGGGTTCTTTGAACAAACTAAAAGCTTTTCAAAGCATTGATATATTTTTTTTTTGTGTGTACACACTTCCCAAAACCCTGAAGGCAACTTCCAGATGATGTTACAATGGTAAATAAGTACAAAAAACCCCTATACTCCATGAGCTCTATGAACATACATGGATACTGCATAAAGCCTTTTCCATTTCCCTTCAGTAATCTCACAAATGTCATTATCACTATTTATTAATATGTTGTTACTTTAGTTATCCCTCGAAGATATCTTTCTGCATTTTCTACTTACATTTCCTGGCAATTGCTCTGGCTCCTATTACAGGAAAAACAAGTATATTTGAAGTTTTTCAAATTAAATCCCAAGTCATAAGTTTAAGTGAAAATGGCTTAAACACTAAAAGGTATGCTGAAGAGCTCTCTACGTCTTTTGCATGATCAGTTTAAGTTTTAGCTGAAAGCAGACAGTGAGAAGATAGTGCTGAGACATTTACTCTGACTAAAATAGCGAGATAAGTGCATATGTTAATACTATTGAAGAAGTAAAATTTGTGAAGTGGAAGGAAAGAAGCAGCTCCACAAGTCTATGTAGAAGCTCTAGCTTTAGATAATGACTTAAGAGCTCAGGATTTCTAGCACAGGGAGGCAAAAAAAAAAAAGCTACATGAAATATCAGAACTGCTTAAATCTCTTCTCTCAGATACATGATGTTCAGTACCTAAGGAAATAGCTCTTGTGATCAGGAGTATCAGTAAGCATAAAAGCCACTGCAGATCCACGGAGTAAGCAAGCTACTCAGCTGCACCATTCAGCTAAACTCAGAAGCAACCTCGTGTGGAGCTGTGTACAATTAATGTGTCATACGTGTGATCAAGCTACAGAAATGATCAAACCAATCTGCCTATACCCTTTTTTTGTTTGTTTGTTTGCCTGATGTCTTCCCATTACCATGGGTAGAACTATAATTTTTACTACCTATTTGTCTGGGGACCATATTATGCAAGTCTTCATCAGTGACAATTTCTTGTAGGTTGGCTGGTATAAAAAGGAGCTTTAACAGCAAGGTAAACCTCCTACGTGGCTTTTTTTGAAACACAAGGGCATACAAGGAGCTGCTATGCTTAAAGAGCAGGAACAAGCCATCATTAATGTTGTTCTCAACAACTGTCCTATAATGAGTTCGCAACTTTTTCAGCCTGTTTCTGAAGATCTTCCAGATTGTTAAGATCTTTCTTATACCTGCACAGGCAGGCCTCAATGTTTGTCTCTTGGTTATGGAAGATATTCTTTTTCTTTAAAAAAATCTGTTCTAATTTTTTTCCTTCATACTCAAAACCCTGAGTAGGTCGTTTTCCTTACACTTAACTTGCAGTTTTATTTGCAGTTTTATTTATGAAAAGTCATTATTTAAAAATTAGTCCTTTCTTCTAATTTCCAGTGTATACGCAGCTTCATGTAGCAGTCTCAATGATTAAAGTAGTATCTTAATGGTTTTTACTATTAGCAGTTTTGCAGAGCCAATCCAACTTTAAGAGAAAAATACTACTCCTTATTGACCTGTAAACATTACTGGACCATTTAAAAATCCTTTTCAAATTATGCCACTTGAGATGTCACTAACATCAACAGAGTTACACATAGATGTAAAGCAAGTTTTTAAAAAATACAGCATTGCATAGGGGAATTCCGTGTAGCATTTTGTCTACCAAATCCTTCTTACTGAAACTAATTCATTAGACAGAAGCAACTGTAATTCTTACCTCCAAAATGGTTTCATCATTTATTCACAAATTGACTCAACTTAACATGGACACGTTGGAAAATGAACTTGGAATTAAGATTCACCCTGAGTCTTCTCCAGGATGAACAATGCCAGCTCATTCAGCATGGCAGATTTTTCAACTCCTTAATCATCTTCATGGCCCTTCCCTGTATTCACTCCAAATACATGTCTTTGTTGCACTGGTGAGCCCAGAACTGAATGTAACACTCCATGTGTAGCTTCACCAGTGCTGAATAGAGGGGAATAATCACTCTTCTTGACCTGCTGGGAATGCTTTTCCTAATGCAGCTCAGGATGCTGTTGACATTTGCTGCTGCATGAACTGACTCATACTCAGCTTGCCATCCACCAGGAACCCCTGTCCTTTCCTGCAAAGCTGTTTTCCAGCCAGTCCCCAACCTTGCTCTGGTGCATGGGGTTGTTCCTTCCCCAGATGCAGGGCTTAGCACTTCCCTCCATTGAAGTTCCATGAGATTCCTGTCAGCCTATTTCTCCAGCCTATCAAGGTCCCTTTGAATAGCAGCACAACCACCTGGTGTGCCAGCCCTTCCTCTCAATCTGGTATCACTTGAACATGCACTCTGCCTCCATCATCCATGAAGATGCTAAACAATATTTGTCCTAGTATCGGCCCTTGGGTACACCACCAGTGACTGGTCTCTGGAGGGACTTCATATTGCTGATAAAAAAACTTTGAGCCCAGCAGTTCAGCTAATTTTCAGGCCACCCCACTGTCCGCTTTTCTAGTCATAAGTTAAATAAGTTTGTCTGGAGGATACAATTCAGAGACTGTGTCAAAAGCCTTACTAAGATCAAGATAAACAATATTCACAGTTCTCCTGTCATCTACTGCACCAGTCAAGCTTTCACAGAAGACTGTCAGGTTGGTCAAGTGTGACATTCCCTTCATAAATGCATGCCAACTACTCCAAATCACCTTCTGTCTTTAATATGTTCAGAAATGGTTTCCCTGATTATTTGCTCCATAGCTTCCCAGGGACTGTGACATTGTCATCTTCAAGAAAGGCCTTACATGTAAGGCTGCCCAGTTTGTAGCTCCCAAGAACCTGTTTCTTGCCTTTCTTGAAGATAAGAATGATATTTGCTTTTTTCTAGTCCTTAGAAACCTTCCCCAAACTCAATGACCATTCAAAACCAATTAAGAGTGACCTTGCAATGACATCAGCCAACTCCATCACCACTTGTTTAGTCAGATCCACTCATAGACTTGTGTATGCCCACAAGTCTAACTTGTTTAAATCTTCCCTAACCCAGCTCTCCTCCACCAAGGTTAAATCTTCCTTGCCCCAAACTGTCCCACTGGTCTCAGAGGCTGGTGAGAGACACCAGTCTCAGATTTCCATTTTAAATTCAAGAAGGTATGACTTTGTTGATCCTGTAAACGATGACTGAAGATACCAGTAATCACAGTAGCTGTCTGAATTAACCTTGAATGGGGACTTTGCTAATCCTGTCTTGTTTATGCCAGATTCATTTGAATGATGAATACAATGATCAGAAACTCAAACACAGTCTCAGTCAACCTTCTGGAATATGTTCATTGCAATACCACCTGAGTGGATGAGAATAAAGAAGGAAAATTGATTAGCACTTCTATTTCTTCTGACCGAGAAGATTATGATCAGGAATTAAACCTTCTGTTTAACAGTGCAGAGAGCATTATCATGCTTAAATTACATTATCTCAGTGGGCTCTCCACTTATGATTTGGAAAGGAGTATCACTAAAAGACAATCTTGTCCTTGTCAGGTAAGTAATATAGAAGTATTTTGCAGGAAAGTTATATGGCTTAAATAAAAATTAAATAAGTATTTACAAACTTGAGAAAAATAAAGAGTGTGTCAGAAGTCTGATCCCTTCTATATTAGCAAAGTGGAAAAACAGCCTTGCCTCACACAAAAAAAAAAAAAAAAATTCCTTATGTAGGGTTTTCTGTTCTGCAGCAGAAATTGTACTCAGAATAATCACAATTAATGTAGCAAGCATCTGAAATTAGAACCAGGGATAATGGAGCACACTGCAAAGTTTTAGATTCCAAGGGATCCTCCATCAAGGCTTGACAGGTCAAGAATGACAGATAGCAAACATAAAGAAACCATTTTATTCTATTATGCCTTATCCTTGGAAGAGTCACAGAAGAATGAAGTACAAGCAGAGAACAATTCTACTCAACCCAAAATAAAACATCTCTTAAATAGCCTTAACTCCTCCCTTAGAGACAGTTGTTACAAGTAAACAGACTTGAGAACCTTTCCAGCTTTCAAACAGAACATGGACTTAGCATTCCTGCTTGTCAAGTTCACCTGCTAAGATGTCTTTTTCCAGGAAAAAAAAAGCAAACAAAAACCTCCCCCCATGGTTATGATATGTTATTTAACCTATAATTTTTAGAATATAATAGCTTGCCAGCAGAAAAGGCTAAAACTGTGAAGTGACTTCAGTAAGGTTCCCCATTCCAGATGATAAGTATCTTTAATTAGCATTTAAGCACTATGAGGTAGCCATGTTTGAATGGTCCAAACAGCTTTCATTAGGTTTACTAGCCATTACGAGTTTGGAAAGAAAAAGTGTTTTATGTTAATCTTAGGCTTCAAAATGTATTCTCAAAAGAGCAACAAGCAAGCTTTTGAATACAGAGTCAGCTTAGCAGAATTTTTTTTCAAGTGCATCTACAATTAGGACTTCAGTGTTGTGTAGGTATGTTTAATCTAGGGTTAAACTGAATGAAGGTTTAATTAGGCTACGATGAGTTTCACTTTACTATGGTTAGATTGCTGCTGTTATCCTCACTGGTGTATTAAAACTATCAGAAGTATGTGTGACTACATTCCACTGGAGTACAGGCAGCAGACCAGTGAGATATGGACATACATGATGATCAGGACTATTCTTGCAGCTTTACCATCTTCCAGCACTTATGGACTTAGGCACAATTAAAGCAAAACTCAATTAATTTATAATTACCCAGCAATAATGATTATGTTTTCTTTTTCTCTGAACATCTGTCATGAAATGTTTTCATCTTCACTGAACATTAGTCAAACACCTGCTTCTCTGAGCTATGATGCTGTGGGGAATCATTCTCCACAGGGGGTTAATATGTGCTGAAATGGGAATGAGTATCTGTGCCTTTAATTAACAAGGAAAAATGTAATAATACAAAAAAACAGCTAAACCTCTTGGAAGCTGAAATGTAAACATAAGTTCTCTTTCAAACTAAATGAGATGAGCCACTTGAAGCCATGTCAAAATAAGGATCAAGAACCAATGACAAGGTTTTTTATCTGAAAGAAAGTGCACTGTCGCTAATCTTCAGGTTTCAGAATTCTTCCTCCTCTTATTTGACATGTTTCATTTTCTATAAAATCAGGCTACCAATATCTAGTAGTAGAGGGTTTAAATATTTTCTGCTTTTTTTTTGGCCATTATTCGAGATGTGCAATTCAGTCTAGATTTCCTATTCTCATTTCCAATTTATAAATGCTACCTCATTTTTACAAGAAATTGTCAATTATTTGGATTAAAATTAGATTAAATTTACATGACTAAACTTACAAAATATTAATATTTTGTTAATGAAAAACTTATAAAACTATTAATGTCAATAAATGGTGACAGTATAAACTCAGACATGAGTTTCTTATGTTTCACATATCTTAAGGCCTGTATTACGCACTGGCAGGTTGGAAGCTGAGAGCTAGTCCTGCCAGTGCTCTAGTCTAAATGATGTCAGGGCAAACAGAGGTCACCAGCTGATGGCATTTTTATTACTAAGACCTGGGTCAATTAGTATTAGCCTCTGTTCAGAATATACATGCTCAAATTAGGCTCATTTCCCAGCTGTTATAGCCTTATCAGTGTCAATTTCTAGAGACAACATGGTTCCTGAAAATAGAGAAATAAAGAGAACCACAGTATGCATAAATGATACTACAGTTGAATGATAGTGGAAAAGTGGTGAATCAATCCGAATATGAAAGAGATTGTGGCAAATTCAGTAAAGAAATTAACAAGCTGCAATAGATGGTTAATACCCTAGGTACAGGAACAGCTCAGCATATATAGAGGTTATACATACTTTATGTCATAAATCACAATTTATTTTAGACAGATTTGTTGACTAAAAATTAGCAGCTTGCTTCAGCCACACTTACTCTCAGCCACCAGAGTGCTATACACAGTCTTTGTGCTTAAAGGTAGGGATGGGTAAGTGACTGACCCATCTCCCTCCTGTTCCTTTATCCCCTTTTCTTCACTTGAGTGGGTCTGCTTACCACCACCAGATAACACCAGATTTTTATTATAGGCTTCTTAATAATACATGCAAAACCTCAAGGCGCTCATTAAACATACTCTTAGATTTCAACTATATTTCAGATACCATATTGTCTAAGTCTAGTCTTCCATCAAGAGACTGTAATTATAGCATCATGTATGCACAGGCATCTGATATAACCATATGGAAAACAAATATCTGGGATTTCTTCTCTAACCACAAGAATATATGGATCTGTGCTGGATGTGAGGGCTTTATTGTACAACAAAGCAAACTGCTAGCTGGGTTGCATTTAGTGCATCTCCTCCAAACTTGGATAAAGATTAAACTAATTTTTACCTCCAAGCATTTAAATTCTCAGAGAGAATTTAACTGTCTGAGTCTCACTAACATGTATTGTTTAATCCTGCTGAGACAGTGAATGAATTCTGTGACTTCTCTCAGTGATATGACTACATAGCAGTAATAGCTACAAGTAGTATCTAGCTGACACTGATGTAGACTAGATTCTTCAGTAGTGCTAGAATCACTGCAATTACTCTAAGCAACAACTGAAGCTAAACTTTGTATTTAGTCTAAAATCTTGAGACCTGCAGTTCAGGTTGTCTTAGGACCTCATGATAGTGTTATTTCTAATTTAATGTAGAAGGAAAACTAATACTGCTTTCGAGCAAACAATTGAGCAGGATCCAAGTTCTGGAAAGACCAAAATATAAAGCTATAGGGATCTCAGAACCAAAAGAATTAGGGCTAAATTATAGTGAACATCCAGCATTTACACTGCCACCTGCACATCTAGAGTGGTCACCACTGTTTGCGAACACCTGGGCAATAAGGAAACAAATCCTAAAATGAGTCACTTAAGGTTTCTCGTAAAAGCACTCAATCTGCTCTAACAACATTCTCCCAAAATAAAAAGCCTAAAAATGAAATAGACAAAATGATACATACATGCATTCTAGACCATGGATAAATAATTCTAAGTCAGTGGTGGCTAAAAAAGAAAAATGTCATTACGAATCTGGGAACAATTTATTTGGGGAAAAGCGCTGCTAGTTATTCCAACTCTTAACCAACACTGTGAGGAAAAGAACTGGCAGAGGATTGGTCTGCTTTTCTTGCCCTAAACCCTTGAAACCAGCCGCCTTAAGAGCTATTACAGTCCAAGAGTGTCATGGCTGATAACTAAAACATCCATGACACTGATAACATGCTGAAGAGTAGAATAAATATGTAAGACAACTATTGAGTGAAGAGCAGATGCACAACTCTCCCAATATTAAACCCTTAATAATTAAAAAATACATACCCGTATGGTAGCTTAAGTTTTCCAGATGTATTGCCGCTGCGTGCATCCCACTGGCACTGGGCATGCATTCCTGCACCTAAGGTCAGAGAATTGAGATCCTTCAGTTCGTAAGTACACCTCACACATTTACGCACAGTGTAAAGGAAGCATTTCTATTCTTATTTCTTTTCCATTTTAGACTTCATGAAGTATAAAGAAATCTGAACCAAAGGAGGAAGTTTGAAAAAAGTGGAATGCGTACAGGAACAGCATGTTACAAAGGTAAATCTGTTAGATAGAGGCAATTAACTTTTCTCTTTCTTCATGTTTTTATTCCTATTCAGTTGTAATTTTCTCCCAAACAATAAATGAATGAGTTAAGAAATCAGTCTTTTTTCAGTACTCATGGCAGGAACGACTAGCTAGAAAACAATACTTGTTCAAAAAGCTTTGCAAAAGGTCTGTAGACAAGTCTCTGTTATTTTCTTGTGAGTGCCAATGAGCAAAGCTGGTGAAAAATTTTGAATGTGCTGTGATTACACTGAGAATTGGTGTCTTTGACCATTCACAGCATTGCACTCCACTGCGTATCTAGTTTGAAAATTTCCAGTGCAAACTAGAGAACTTGTCAGTCTCTCAAAAGAGACAAATTTTGAGCGGCTCAATTCAAAACTGAGTAAAGATGAGGGTCATTAGGACACCTGAGATGTATATATTTATTAGTTTATTTAGAAGCTTTGGTTATGATTTAATGGGAACCTTGTAATGATGAAACACAAGGTATATGTGCATGTGTGTCATGGAGTTCTGATACCAAAACTTTCAAAAGTCAGTTCTAGCTGTTTTAGCCATAAAACCCACACATATCACAAAAAGATGAAGAAAGGCAACACATGCATGAAGCACACTGGAAAAGGAAAAATTTTAGAAATTTCATGAAAGTATAAAGACAAAGCATACTGTCTTTTAAAGAACAAAAGACTAATTGCTGGCAAGTACACACAAAATAAATCCTGGGAGTGGCCCAAAGCTTGCAAAGACAACTGCAGCCATTATCATCAGTAGCTGCAATTAAAAAATAATAATTAAAAAAAATTTAAAAAAATCTTTATTTCCATATCTAAATTTTCTTTGTAGATTTCTTCCTGGTATTCAGATTAACCTTTTATTTAGCATAGCCTGTATCGGTTAGAAATGCATACAAAAGCAATCTTACTAGGTGTAGTTGAAAAAGGCTAGAATGTGAAACTAATACTTTGTTGCCAATCAAAAAAATCACATTTTTTTTGCCAGAAAACTGGCAGAGAATTTGAACAACTCTGCACACTAAGTTTGTCTTGTCTATGTAGAAATTAGCAGTATAAAGTACTTTACCAAATTTTTTGAGAAGTCGCAGAAGTAAGAGAATTGTAAGCAATGCATCCATCAGCACAACTGACTTTGGAATCAAAAAGGCATCCTCAGAAAAACAGAGATTACAACCATCTCTGGTGGCTTGTTTCCTCTCATTGCTACACATACATATCTAAGTGATAATACTACTGCTGAAAATAAGGATCACTCATCTAGGGAATTTCCATCTGTGATTCCTGGAAAAAAGTTTTCTGCAGTTGCAAGCATGCTAGAGATACTTAACTTCAGTGCTGACACGGTAATCTGATGATGCATGCATTCATCGATTCCAGAGCATCAACAATAATGTATACAGAAGGAAAAACCATCTGGAAATTTGGAAAACTCTTGTTTTCTTTTGTAGCATACTGTTGTTATATTATTGTATACAAATACAAGCTTAACAAATGTTAGGAATTCTGAAAAAAGCATTAAATCAGAGTAATACGGAATCAATAGACCCTCATACAAATAGCAATAATGAGAAAACATGGGTAGAGCATACTGCTCTGATGCACACTTTGAAAACTAAATCTTCTGTAGACAGAAAATTTGAAGATTTCAGAGCAGAGAATTTTGTCTGAACTCAATATGAGCCTTTTTACCTAATAATTTAAGTGATTTAGGGAATTTCCCCAAAGCAATTTGTTTGGCTTCTGGGTGGGACTCAACTATTCTTTGAATCTATCTGCAATAGTAAAATGTAGTTTACATTCTTTATTATTCAGTCATTGAGTGGGTGCCATCATAAACAAGTGACAAACCTCAAACCAAAACAATATGGAAACCTGTTGTTAGTCATAGCTACTGTTGTTTAATGAAAACATCCTAGTTAAAATGGACAATGATTTCATAAATCATTTGTTATCCATACTGCTGGGCAGTAAACAGTGATACACTTTGCACATCCAGTAACTGAAATTAAAATGCTTAACTTGACATATCAACATAGTGCCTTATGCATAGACAGCCGATCCTACTCTTTCCAGATGGATATACTTAAAGTTCTGTATCACTCATGTTACGTACCACCCACTAATGGTTATCTGAAAACCTCAAAATGCAAAAAATATTAAATGCTATAACAGAACATCAAGCTAACATTGTATTAAGATTAAAAATTTCTTGAGATAAAATTTCATATAGTTCTGACAGGCGGTCTGTACATTGAAGAGTCTGTCCAGTTCAGCAGATTCTAATTCCTGCTGATTCCTCACAGACAAGCAGCAACTTTAGATGAGCTAGTTAAACCAACAGGAGAAAACCAGGAAAAAAAAATAATAATCCTGTGTATTTCTTACTCTGGCATTCAGAGTAATCTTTCATGCAGTTCTACTTTTAGGAATTTAGTGGGATTTTTATTTTTCATTATGTTTGTAAAAGTCTAAACGATCTACTGCTTTTGGTAAACCTTTATTCCTTCTAGAAGCCTTTTTGTCTGTTATTTATTGTTTCAAGATTAAGATATACGAACAATAACAAAATAAATTTTTTTGCTTCTGAGAACTTAAAATTCAAAGATGTGATATATAGAAGATAAAATCTGATAAAAAGCAGATGTGCTGATATTTTAATTAATTTCATTTTCTGTTTTCATTTTTTGTACATATGCAGGTTTAATTTTAGAGCTCTGAATGAACAGAGAAGAGCATTCTACATACAAGACAGAGACACAGAGGAAATCAGTTGGAAACAAAGAAAATAAGTTGGCACCACTAGTAAAGAAATTGCTGGAGAAGATATTGCATAAATGAAGAGATTAATGGACATTGTTGTGCCTTATACTAGCTGCATGCTTAGAAAACTCATTTACAACTGCCTTTCAAGCACAGACACCACTATTGCCCTGTATCCCTGCAAATGCAAGATAAATTCTAAAACAAAGTAAAGCTGGATAAAACAGACCTCGGCAAAAGAGTGGTAATGTTGGCAGGGAAAAGTGTATCAGAATTAGCCCAAACTAGTTTTTGTGGATTCCATATGTCTACTGTCAGGGGTGTCACCACTCTTTCTCAGACAGCAGTAACAGCCAGAAAGACAGAGGCTTAAAGCTTATTTTCAGCACCAAATTGTTGGCTACAGCCAACAGTAGTAAGCTACTTGCCACAGAAAAAGTTAAAATCTACCTTGTGGTTCTGTAGGTCAGCAAGGCAAATTACAGGTATCTCAGAAATAAAACATCAGACTCAAATCAGCAAAGAATGATGTTTGTTTCTTTCTTTCTTTCTTTCTTTCTTTCTTTCTTTCTTTCTTTCTTTCTTTCTTTCTTTCTTTCTTTCTTTCTTTCTTTCTTTCTTTCTTTCTTTCTTTCTTTCTTTCTTTCTTTCTTTTCTCTTTTTCTCATCCATTGTTTTCTTTCTTTNTTCTTTCTTTTCTCTTTTCCCCAACCATTGTGTATGGCTTTACCAGCAGGAAATGCTTCAAGGCAAACTTTGAAGGGAGACCAACATCAACTAAACACTGCACTGAGAAAATCCAGACTTCTTCTAAAGAGGTAGTACAGCAGAGCACCTGCATTGACAGGATGCATCTTATCAGAAAGGAACGCATGTTCTGGAACTAATATCTATCCAGCACGAAGTCATGACAAAATAACATATATCTGTTAAATGAATCCTGAAGGAGCAGCCCAGGAAGAGAAGACAATGATGACCTCCAGTCAACCATATCAGCAGATAAAGAAAAGACTGGAAAGTCTCCATGTCAAGCCAACCATTACCTTAGTTGCATCCTCATCTTCTAGAGTTTCTTCCAGGCTCTTCAACAGATTTTATCCCTCCTATTAGATACCTAACAGTGTATGGTGTATGCATCTGTCTCTCCATAGCATACTCCTGCAATTTGTTATCTTGAGAATGAAAAAGGGCATGAGTAAGCTCTAGCTAGTTCAACAAAAGGTGACAAAGGCCATTATTCCAATGGTACTTATGCTTACTCTCCTACATTCAATTTTAAAAGCACAGAAATGAAGGCTATACAGTCACATTTACTTCCAAAACACTCATTGACTAATACATACCAACCCAATCAGCAGGGGGATAGAGATGAACCTGTTTAAATTCACATTGAAATAGATTTAGCACATATGTGGCCCATTAAAAAGTCCCAAGAAAAGGAATGAGAACAAAATACACAAGGTAATTTCTTAAATCACTGTGCTGGTTTAGAACGAAACATATAAGTATACTACCAATAACAAAGGTCATCAGCATGTAGGAAGGAACTAGGAATACTTCCTGAATCCAACTTCTCACCCTTGGGCTTCGGTTTGTTTGGAATTTTTTACCAATTTTTTTTTTTTCATACACACGATGGCAAATCAGCAATATATATATATATAACTAAACAAAATATTAATGCAACAGAAATAAAAGCAAACACTACAAAATCATATTGAATTTAGCATTATAGATTAAATGTTTAACTCATTTTATGACTACAATTATTATTCATATTACTGTATTGTCTAGAGATCCTACTGAATGACAAGAATCCCACTGTGACAAGAGTGGTGGAAACACAAAAAAAAAAAGGAGACTCCTGGATCATAAATCTTATAATCTAAACATTGGACAAAAGGAATGAGCAACACACTCAGAAACATGAGAACATGAGCTAATATGAATCAATGTAATAAAGAGTAGTCATAACACATCAGCAGCCCTAGAAAAATACATTTTGAGCAGGCAGATACATCCTAACTATAATATTTTATTATTTAGGAAACATTTTTCTGTTGTATATAAACAAAAGAAAAAAAATCAAGCAAATGAATCCATCAGTCCGAAATCTATTACGTGAAGGTTCATTAGTGCTAGCCTGCGTATAATCACCAGTAATGCACAGGTTAAAAAAAATGGTCAAGTCAGACTAACAAGATTTGTCTATCTTTACTGAATTGAAGTTTAATTATAAGCAAAAATCATCTTAAGAAATGTTAGTGCACAATGAACTCCATCTGAGGCAAGAAGAAACACTATCAGTTTAATCCCACAAATCTGAACTTATTCTTTGTGTATAACAATTTTATTCTCAAGTGAAAACAAATAAAATTTTCTAGATGTTACAAAGTGACCACAGATTTAAAATTATAAACTCATCACAGTTCATTCTCCAGCAATAAGCTGAAGTAGTGAAGCAAACTATTCCCAGCAATGAGTCAATTGCTTTCCAGTGTCTTGGTTGGACGGATACCCAATCCTTCTCATTTACAAAGAATGAAGTAGGACATCCTGCTTTTTGGTCTCCTTCCATTCTTCCAGGTTGCTACTGTTTGGAAAGATATCAGCAAACATACTTGGCTTCTTTTAGAGACAGATCTTCTGTATACAGTTGGTCTTGTGAAGGGTGTCCCTGCCCACAGCAGGGGGGTTGGAACTAGATGATCTTTTAAGGTCGCTTCTAACCCAAACAATTCTATGGTTCTATGAATTGGACAGCAGTGTCTATATTCAGTGGATTCTCACAGCTAAGATGTAGTATTCTTGCGGCTCTACTTGTAGTGGTGTAATTGAGAATTGTGCAGCTCTGTTATACAAACAAAAATGCCAAAGAAAGAGAGCAGGAACACTAAAACCAAGCTAAAATAAGGGACTCTAAGACTGAAGAGGAGAAAACGGCCTTTATGGTCCCATAAAAAACTGCAGTCGGATTGTGTCCCTATCACTTGTATATTAAGATGCAGGCATTACTGCATGATAGCCAAATATGGATAAGGAGTGCTACGAGAACACATCTTTCATCCGCGTCAAGAAACATGCCACAGTGTGAGATGTAAACCTGACTAGGCAAGGAACTTCTAGACCTTGTAAGCCTCCTAAACACTCATTAGGTACATCTGATTATGATGTTTTCTCTTTGAATACTTGACTATAATGTTAGGGAAAATGCAAAAATGTATTTTGTAAAAAAAAACAAAACCACCACCCCCCCCCAAAAAAAAAAAAAAAACCAAAAAAACCTGCAAGAAATACCATTTCACGTTATTAAGAAAAATCAAGTACAGACACCTGTCATCCCTTGGATACTTGGCCAAGTAACGACCACAAGCTACTAGGCAGGGAAATCAAAACACACTAAGCAGAAAAGCTTGAAGAAGGTTCATACAACCACGGTAGGTCAGGCTCAGATGCAAGTAGGCAATGGGGCTAATGGAAGAGCATAAAAATGTCATAGTCTTCAGGAAGCATTGATCTAGATGATTCTACTAAAATGCTGTGACTGGAGAATGTCTTTAAGAAAATTAGAAGAAATGGAGTCCAATATACTTCTTGAAGAAAGTGTAGGATAGTTGGGACTTTGTCTAACCATGCTCAAGTAAATCCTTCATAAATACACTAAAATAAAACCAAAATATTGAGTCTGTATAAAGTGGAAAAATCATGCAAAATTGAAGGTAAAAGCAGTACATGTATGTGTCAGCAGTTATATAGCATGTGCAGTATAGTCCAGTGGAGATAGCTCCTTCTCTCAACAGTCTCCTTAGGAATCAGCCTAAGAGTGTGAAGCTAAATTTGAGCAATGGGAAAGACATTTTGGTGCAAACAATTCGCATGCCCTTGTGTTAATCCAAACTTGCTTGAATAGTGGCAATAGGACTCTGCTGACAAGATGACTCAAAGGAAACAAGCATACAAAATAAAGGAAGGTCCCACTGAATAGCAAACATCAGCAGCATTGAATTTGTATTTGTACATGGTAACAAAAGGGGCAAAGACCAGCAAACACATCAATGGAAGGGATTCTTGGATTCTTGTAGGAATGCTGGAAGACCTCTGACTTATGTACTTTGATTCTGAAATAATCTTGTACACAGTGAATGTAACCAGTGACACAAGGCAAACAGACTAACAATTTTTTTGGGCAGGCTTGGAAATTTTATACTATCCTCCTATTTTGAATCATGCAGTGCCATACCTCATGCTTTTTACAAATGAACAGGATACTATGGAGTCTAACTCAACCTGTTTGCAGTTGATATTCATGTATAACTTCCTTGGCTTCAGTATTGCTCCCTATAAGCTTCTGGGTGCATGTACAGGACCTTGACAAAAGCCTGTAGACTACAATTAGAATTCTAGTTGTGCCTTAGAGAAATGGAATTTTTGTGACCTTTAAATGCAATTTTAATTCAACACAGTAAGTAAACCAAACTTTGAGCCCATTGAAAGCCTGCTCCCAAGCCACTCAAATAAGGAATGAAACTGTAATACAGTAACAACCAATTATCAGAATATGACCAGCATGATGTTTATACACAGGGCTGGGACTGGTATTAGGCAAAATCAAACGAGGGGTTGCAAATTTTAAGTATTTCTGGCAAAGAGCAGAATGATTTTGCTGGCAGAGGTCCTTAACCCAGCACTGAAAGGTTTATTTGTGGCTTTATAAACTGATATAGTAAGTTAAATTAAAAGTACAATATCATGTCTTTTTATTAGACTCTCTCCTTCCCACCTCCCAAACTAAGCAAATGATTCTCACCCAGATTCTTTAGACACTCAAGAGATTACATTGCAAAGAAAGTTATGACCTGGAAAAACAAAAGGTCAGTTCACTGTTCTCAGAAAGTTCCTAATGGTAGGTGCTACTCCACTGGCATGAAGGAAAATCTCCCTCTCCTTACCAAGAATTTGTATTGAAAATTTTCTATTCTATTACGCTCCTATTTCAGAAGCCAAGACATTTATTTTAAAATTGTATATCAAAGAAACAGAAAACCCAATGCGGAAGGAACTTTCACATTGTGAATATCTCTCTATAAGAAAGGTATCATCAGTTCTCTTTTCTGAAAAATTGGTAAAGGAGAGAAATCTTTCTGGTAATTGCAAATATCCTTAAAATTCAGTAGTAGAAGGGGTAGACAAAATACTTCTCCGAAGAGAAATATTTTAAAATTTTGAAATAAAACATGATCCTTCATGAAGAAATCCATAATACTCTGCAGTTCACAGGGACAAGATGTTGGTAGAGGAGGTTTGGGAATCCCGTGCATCTGACTGTAGGCAGGACAGAAAATTAAGGCCCAAACTAAGGTTGGTGTAATCATGGCAGTAGCAGCAAAGTGCTGCTACTGACCCCAGTCTCCCAGTGGATCAATGTCACAGAAAACTAGTTAACTGAACTACTCAGAATAAATTTCTTAGCCCAGCTGGTAAGAAGCCAAGTAGAATATTCATTTTACAGAGACTACATTTAACGGGAACGCTAGTAGCCTCGAAGTTATTACAGAGAATGTGACAATGCTAATGTAAAATAGCAAAGAAGGAAAGAATACCATTCATATTATTTTTTACGAACAAAACACGCGTGCGCACACACATGCACAAATGCTTAAAGAGAAAAAAATTAATTAAACATTATCTTGTTTAAGAGTGTATGAAGGCTGTCTTTCCTTTATGGATGTCAGACCTGGTGGTTTGGTATGAGGAAAAATTGCATGACTGGATTTTTGCAGAGCTACAAGGTGAACGGAAGAAACAAGATGTATACTTGCTTGCAAGCATTCTGGCTAGTATCTAAACAGGTTCACAACTTTCAAAAGATTCAGCTTTCTTTCAGGTATTTAAGACAAAATTTTTATTTCCTGTTATTTCACTTTTCTGTGAGCTACAATAAAAATTTGGGGCTCTCATTTTCATTTACCCATGGATACTTCCACACTACCTGGATTCCACCATAACTGAGAATAAAGTCTCTAATATTCATTTTGTTTAATATAAAACAAATTCAGTTTTAATGTCCCAAGGTCCCAGGGTAACTAACTGGTATTCTTAAATGAAACAAATCTCTAGAAACAGATGCATCTAGTAAGCAGCCTATTGCTAGGTTTCTTCCTCTGAGAAGTACTGCATTATAAGCACTAGAGGATCACATGGCCCAGGGGAATAAGGTCACAGCATCTACATTAGTACATTTCTTAATTATTAACAATAATTTTATAATTTCATACCATTTCACAATCACTTTCTCAAAGATGATGAGCTAATTATTCATTAGGTACTTAGAATATGTAAGGAGGCACATGTACCTTGCCAGTACTTTGTCGGCTTCATAGTCTGTTGAGAAATTGCCACATTGTATTGGTAAGTCTTCTATAACATCAGTGTTTTCAGTTCTCTCCTTACTGCATCAGAAGATTTGCTCTTGCCTTTGGGCTCATCTTAGATGTTCTGCTCTTTACCTTCTTTAGTGATATTTTCAATTGAGTTACCTGACTATGGAGGAATTTTCATATGTCAATTCACTTATGAATACTACTTCTGCATCACACTTTAAGAAATGAGCTGGAAATGATGAGATCTGAAGCTGTAGAGCTTCAAAAATAAAACATTTTGAAAATCTATAAATATCAAATAGATATAGTAGTATTTGTGGAGAAACAATTAAATTAGATAAAATTAGATAATTTAGATAAAATGCATTGATCTAATTGCTGAGAAAGAAATTTTTGTTGGTTTGGGTTATTTTATTTTTTCCAGTTGAAAAGGAAAGTAGCATTAGTTTTATATTTACTATTAAAATATAAGTAAATAAATAAAAAAAGTTATAATTTAGCCTACATTTATGCCTCTGAAATACCACAAGTTTGGCTAAGTTAGTGGAAAATTTATCAGAATCACTTAGACAGGAACCTAATATTGAACAGCTTCCTCAGTAGTTCCAAAATAAAGAAACACCACTTAACTCTAGTTATCCTTAGTCACAAAAATTCATCCTCTTTAGCATTTCTTGGCCACTCTTACCCATTTTCCTTTATCGTTCAATCCCTCTTTAAATCCTATTTGGTATCTATATGCATTTTTACTGATATTTCTATTTAATATTACTAACAGATTTTTTTTTTTTTCCCCACAGCAGTTATCAACTTTGATTTTGTTATGCTTTTTCAAGACACGAAACAGTTTTTCAGTTCAGGATCACATAACTGGAAGGGATCTACAGGATCAGTCCTGCAAGTAATGTCACAGAGAACTACTTTGTTAATTCCTTTACATACCAATCAAGTTCCATCGTACTCATCACTATTTCACTTAGAAGACTGTTGCTGAACTTCACACCTCCAGAGGTGTCCTTTTACTTTTCAGCCTAAAATTTATTCATGGTCAAGTGCATCCGTTCATTATGTCAACACTGTCCTTGGTCTTTTCATAAATACAATTAAATATCTTTTTAACTTTTGCTTTGTTAAGGTCAACCAGTCATGCTTTTTTAATCTTTACTAATGTGATGTTTTCTTAGTGTCTGAACAGTAAACATTTTCTGCACTTCCAGTATTCCAGATTGGATTGCACTAGAACCTGTATAATGCTATTAATATTCTATTTGGAAATAATCTCTTGATATCTTGCACATTTTATATATATTTATATATAAATATATATACACACACAGCCCCCAAATCTACAAATTCGCTTTGTAAATTACCTCTTTTCTTAATAGAGAACAGACTAGCAACAGATTTCAAAACATTAAGAATTACTAACAATTTTATGTCATGCATAAAAATTCATCCTTGTGGTTTTTTGGAACCTACTATTGTCTGGGTAAATTGTTAGGTTTTGGGGTTTTTTTAGAGTACTCTAGATTGACAGGTTCTATAAATGGCATAACCTGGAGTATTTTACTTAAAAGCAACTACATTCAATGCCAAAATGATAAGTGGCTGTCTACAATACCCAAAAATATTCTTTTTAGGAAGAGAAACACAGAAGGTAAAAGAACAGTGCTAGAGAGTAAATGTAAGAAATTGAGCCACTGAAGTCATCCTGCTGAAACCCACTGTTCACAGAACTGGAAACACTGTGCCACTAGCAGTTGTGTTAAATAATGAGTGTTTAAAATGTCAATGAAACTCCATCTACTTTTTCTTTTGTGGACTGTGTGGTTTGTTTTGTTGTGGTTTGGTTTTTTGTTTTGGTTTTTAATCAAAGGCAATGTCCGGAAACATTATCAGTACTAAAGAATCTGTTCATGGCATTGTTTTACAGAAGTTCCTAACAGACAGTGACTATTTTATTGTTGGATGTATCCTTTATTTTATTAATGATGAGAAGTAATCAATGGAATGCTAAAAATAAACTTGTAAAGAAATCTAGTCTGAAATCTGAATTTGTTGTTTGAAGCAAGTTCAGCGGTCACGGTAACACCAGTTGAAGATTGACTCTTGCCCATTGTGAAACAGGCATGGCTCTTCTAAAAAGGTCACAAATTTTTCAAATATAGGCACCATGTTTTAAATTTTGCACATACAAAATATGTTCATGTCACTCAAATTACACAATGTGGCAGTGTTATAAGTCTGAACATTATCGTCAATTAATCGCAGAGAAAAGAGCCCAAAGCTCACGTAAGACTAACGACTGGGACAAATCCTGAAAAGAGACAAAAAGTATAAAACAACAGTTTTCCTGTTTTATGTGGTTTTGTGTGTGCATGTGTGAGAGTGCATATAACAAAAAATGTTTAAGAGTAAGTTCAGGTAATAGCCCATCCATTTGTTCTCAGCTTCTTATCCAGTTTCATTACTAAAGGCTTTGATTTTAACTGCATGTTAAAATGCATATTCAAATCCCATATAAACCATTAGTTAGTGTGTTGACTGGTTCAAACCAATCAAGATTGAGAATTACTGCTGAATGTCTTCTTTTTAATCTACTTGTCAGCCTCGGGGTAGGTAGGGTACTTGACTGTCTCAATTTTCTCCTTCACTTTATAGGATGGGTACAGGCCTGTTCTTCCTAATTTCCTATTGATGCCTTTTGAGTAACCATCCCAATGGTTTCCAGCTACTCCAATTATATCTCCAGGTTCCATAGGAATTTCATCAGCAGTTCGTGGATGATGAGCATAAACAGCAATCTGGTTGTGGGCGTTCTGTCCCCCAAAGTAGTAGATATCATCCAAAGAATGGAAATATGCTGAAGCATCTGGATGCAATGTCTGCATAATTTCATAGGCAACTCGACAAACCTAAGAAACAAAACCAGAAGAGAAGTCATAAATATTGTCTGTGCCTTCAGAAGTCAGCAACCAACATGTAACAACTGAATTTCACAAGAGGATGAAGTTTTGGAATGTGCAGCTCAAAAACAAAAAAAACAAACCAAGCATATAGTTTTGCAGCATTTTAACTAGTACTTTGGTGATCAAATTTCATAAATAAATAGATTAAAAATTTGAACAGTCTACTTTTTAATATAAATTGAAAACATCTATATGAACACTAGCCATCCTGCTTTTAAAAAGGAATATGTAACCAATGAAAGGTAAAATGTTTTCCTGTTCTACTACTAATAGAAAATGTATTGTACTTCCCTTCGAACCTCTAGAACTTGCATTTTCAAAATTTATTCTGCAATAATGGGGCTTTCCATTTACTTTTCTAAAGGAAGCTCCAACTTCCACAATCAAGCAGTTCCAGAAGTCTAAGGCTTTAAAATGCTGTTAATATTAGAACCGTGATAGAATTATGACTGTTGGCAACTTGGAAGACAACTAAATGAAACTGAATTCCAGCAAGACAATAATGATGTTGGTGAAGAGACAGATGCATTTTGAAATGTCATTGCATCACATTTTATGAAGGAAATTTTCTTTAGACTGGAAACAGGTCCCCACATCAGAATCACGTTGTATTTCTCAGAGTTGCCAGAAACCCAAAATGCTGCTACCATATTAAATAAAGCTCTTCTCAACAATTGGCTAGAACGTTCTTCTCTGTCAGGTGTCTGATTTGGCCACTGTGACCTTTCTGACTTCTAATTTGCATTAATGTATCTTTCTCTGATTTTGCGTAAGATTGATAAAACTTGATTAACAATACAGTGGACTTCTTCAGTATGAAGAAGCATTTGAGCTTTTTAATCATTTTCA
Source organism: Aramus guarauna (assembly GCA_013400195.1). Lineage (NCBI taxonomy): Eukaryota > Metazoa > Chordata > Aves > Gruiformes > Aramidae > Aramus > Aramus guarauna. The sequence goes on from VXBL01003725.1 coordinate 783,755, forward strand.
GTCTATGTAAATATAGTTAAGCTTGATTTTACTTTTCTCCCTCTGAAGATACGGTGAATAGATCTTTGATCAGTCAAACTAGACATTTGTACTTTCCCAGCTTCTTTCAGTGAGGCATTTGCTTTAAAAATGTAATAGATTTCCTTTTATCCCTTTCCATCTGATCTTTGAAATAACTTTTCAAAAGTGGCTTTCAAAAGATCAGGCTGAAGTTAATTATTTCGAAGTACTTGTTATACCCCGTAATATAGAAACAAATTTGATTACCCATACATTCCTAAGAGGTTATTTATTTTACAGCTTCTGTGACTGTTTTTTGATGTTTTGTTCTCTGCATGTGTGTGCACCCCAGGAGGAGAATACACACACACTCTGTAAAAGATTTTAAATCTTTTCAGTAGAAATGCTTTTTAGTAAGCATCCTGCATACCTGACATAAAGCATACATCTCCTCTCAGCAATTGTTTCCTTTGTAGTGCCAAACCTGGGGAACTCGACTGTGGAGGGCAGTAGGCAAAGAATCCACATGCAGAATTACAGTTAAAGCCAGTCTCCCATTTTTTATTCATAGATTCATGTGGTTTGCAGCCTGTATACTTACACGTACAATGCAAAATACAAACACTAATAAGGCCTGGAAGGAAATGCGATTATGAAGAAAAATATGTCAGGCAGAGGGAGCTATGATTTCATCTAAATGAAGATTGAAGAGACAGAAAGCTCTTTGTTTTAATGTGCAATCTTAATTCTGCTACTGTGTTATGATTTGTGTAACTACCATGTGGTTTTTCTATACATCTCAAAGTGATGTTGCTGAAACACACTGCCAAGGTAGGCTGTTTTTCTTGACTCCACATCACTTGATGGACCTAATTTCTTTAATATTATTTTAATGAAATATCTATTTTTCAGCTTATATCAGAATTAATTTTGAAGTAAATTTTAAATTTCAGTTTTGTGTCCACTTCCATGCAACAGTAGAACCATGTGTGATCCCAATCTATCACCATCTATAATTGAATGCTTTCCTAACCAGAAATGTCACCTAAGATCATATACGACAACAGTTGGTAAAAACATTCAGTCGTATTTTGCCATACTTGAATTAGGTGGATCAGCATATCAGTCACAAAATACTGCTTTCTGGTCTTTTTTAATCTTAAAGTTTTTAAAAACAGCTTTCCATGATATATGAAATAAATATACAATATGATGCAATAAAGAGAAAATGCCAACAATGGCAATTATAGGATTGAGTTTTTTAATAGACTCCAACTTGCTTCATCAAACCATTCCAGAAAGGAAGTATATTATTATCTGCAACAAGAAGTCTCTATGGATTCCAGTGGTTAGAATTCACATTTACTACGCTGCTGCTGGATTGCTAGAAATATAATAGACTCTGAAGAGAAATTAAATGACTGCTTTCCTCATTCTTTTGCATTCCCAGCATCAACTAAGGCTACTACAGCTTAAACATGTCTGCGGTTGAGTGCAATGATGTGTAGAAATGGATGGACACAAGTTATATATTAACTTTATGCAAAATTAAGAACTGTTAAATTCGTTTAGAATTATTTTTACTTATTTCTAATGCCTTATCTAAGTTGCACAGAAGTGGATGGATAAAAGTTATACATTAGATTTGGCAAAACGAGGAACTCTTGAACATGTTTAATATTATTTCTTGTTTATTTCAAATGCCTTAATTAAGCCAGTAACTTCAATTGAAGGGAAGTAATCAACCAGTGCTTACAGTCCTCTTAAATGTTCACATAGCATTCCAAGCCTTTAATTCTTCCCTGAAATTTTCATGAGAGAGCACTGAGAATAAGATAACAGGTGCATGAAGAAAACTAAAATTTAGAACTGGTACATATACTCTACATTGTATTTCTATTGCAGTTTACCTGGGACGAAAATGTACAGACCAGGAAGTCTGCCTGAGACAAAAAGTGAATATCCAGAATAACACCTCTTAGGGAGTTTTCAGTGTATCGGTTATGAAGTCCTGCTGACCAGGATATGGAGTTATCACTGATAAATTCGTAATTTGGATACCTGTGAAAATACAATATGCTGTTAACAGCAAAGTCTTACTCTATTTTAATTTATTTTTTTTAAGAAGCTTCATCTTTGCTGCAAGAAAAAGTTGTTAATTTGTTTTAAGTGAGTCTCTGCTTTACAAGAAAATAATAACTTTGCTGAACACTCTAGAATATTACTGCTGCCTTTAAACATGCCCTCTCTTCATGCAGAAAAAAGAAAATTAAATAAAAAGATGCTGTAAGTCTGCCTGAGATCTGATACTGTAAAAGAAATGAAAAAATATCAGGAAGTATATGCCACAATCTGCTAATGCTACTGATTTGATAAGAGATATATTTAGATCACTTCATTTTCTCTGCTACTAAATAGAATATGGGATTCTGTCTTTACTAAATTACATTTTGTTTATTACCATATTTTCTATTAGATACTGATTATGACACTGCAAAAAATCAGTCACCTCTAAAAGGGACATATTAAATAAAGGTATCTAAACTAACCAAAACATTAAAAAAGTCTTTCACAGTTTTTAAGGCCACATGGATAACAAATTTTGCATTTTACTGGTTAAAAGGAAATAAAAGAAATGTAAAATTTCATGTCAATACACCTTTCTTGACATATTATAAACAAAATAGTAATACTTTAAGTCAAAATATTCCTATTAGAAATACAAAACCTTGGTTCACAGCATTTTAAAAATAAAATTAAAAGTTTTTAACATGTAACAATGACTTTGAAAGAAAAAAAAATTCCTTTTTAAAAATATGGAAAAAGAATGGTCTTTCTCAAAACAGTTGAATCCCTTTACTGGGGAACTGAAATCTGAAATAAACTGCATAAAGTAGCATGAATTAATTACATTTTCAGCCAACCTCCTACCAAAAATAAGTTTTATATGAAAAATTCCAAGTAGGTGTAACAAAGATCACAATTACATTGCAACATTGTGCAACAGCACAATAATTATATTTCCATCATGAAGTGCAACTCATGTGACTAACCTGCCAACTACAAAATTTCAATGACAGATCTGACTATAAAATAATATAAATAAAATCTATTTTTCAGATTTATAACTTCATAGCAATTGTAAAGCAATACATTATGTAAGATAGTAAGGTAGCTAATAGTACATTTGTTAAGAACTAATCATTCTGATACTGTTTAATAAAGAAAATCAGAATATAGAGCAGGCCCTAATGCTATAACAACCATAGCTTAGACCTGTCAGCAGATGCTTCAAAGCCTGATAACCCTGTGCTGAAAATTGCTCAAAGTAAGGTTTACACTCACAAGTTCTTGGAAAGTTACTGAAGTTAGTACGTACTTGTATACAACAATACGGCATGTGCATATACTCCGGACACACTGTAGACATGACAACCTCTTGTAACAATATGCCTAGTTTATTCCCTTTAAATGTCAAAATTATGGGAAAACTGTTTTCAAAAGTGAAATAGACAAATATAGCTTTTCCACCTAACATTCACTAGCTGTGACTACCAAATCAGGAAATTTCTCTCAAATGCCAATCAAAACCTGTATGTAAAACTTCCACATCCAAGGAAGAATTTTATCTTCATAGTGATTTTAATAGAATTTTATGTTTCCAAGAGAAACAGCTGCTCTACCAAAAAGTAATATATGTATGGTAAATTTCCAAGACATAGCATGATAACTTTAAAAGGTGCACCTGATCATGAATGTAAGGGGAAGTTAAAACCAAGACAAAACAAAAGAAAAAAAAGAAGGAAGAGAAGGTGGAAATATCAGTCATTTGGAATAACTGATAAGATCTGTTCTGAGAAATTATAGAAGGTTATGGATGAAGAAATAGTTTTTTTCAAGGTGAACTCTATCACAATGTTAATTTTCTTTCCAATATTCTCATGTCTAGTATCTTCTGCCTGTATTTAACCAGCTTTCAAAACACAACAGATAACAACACAATATTTATGATATATTCTATTTCTATTGTGTGAATCGTATTTAGTATTTTTAAAGAAAGAAAAAAGTACAGCCCAAATGGAAATATGTCACACTCTACTGTGAAAACTAGCTGAGAAAAAACAGATGGGCATCAGTCTTACTTCAGTGACACAGCTCTGAGGGGAGTGACATGAAGAGTGTTTAACAGAAGATGTCATTTCTAGGGACAGTGAACATAGTAAAGATATTTGCACATCCCTTTGCAAGTTCTTGGCATCAGGAACACTGCTAAAAGTAATCACTTCCTTCAGACTTCAACAATTAGAATCCACATGCTGAATAGAGACAAAAGAACCATTCTTGAAGAATTCGATTTCTTACTAGCAAAAGATCTATCTAGTAACAAATGAAACACACCAAAACAAAGTGTTATATTGGATCTGGTTTAAAAATAAAGTAAAATCAGAATTATTTACACATCTTATGCATATATTTAAAATTTCCTCCCTTCTCCCTTTATTCTGGAAACAGTCTTTGAGATACCTTTAAATATAGTCTTCAATTCTATTTTGTAAAGTTGATCCAAATTCACCTAGTCAAGAGTTTCAGAATCCATTTCTTCAAACCAGGGATCCCAGCTTAGCATTTAAATACTCACGTTTAAGTTTTCAAACAAACACTTTTATGTTGTCCCCCTCCCCCCACAATGCTATATTCATACTTGGGAAAAGAGGCTTCCTTTAAACATCCTAAAACATGAGTATAATAACAGCCATGCTCAGTGTGACCAAAGAATCTTCTAGTCCGCCATCCTGTCTCCAACACAGGCCAAAAGTAGAGCATAAAGAAAAATACAGTAAAAGGCCAAGCCTATACTCCTCTCAAGCTTAGCCAGATGTGGCCTACTGACTTCCTGCATCGGGTGAGGTTTAATTCTCCTTCCCACTCACTATAGTGCTTTAGATTCTATTTAAAGCTATTCTTATCACAATGACTACAAAGAATAAAGGAAATGAAACTTCTAAACCTCTATAGTTAGCTCTTGCTTCCTTCTGTTCCCTTTTCCATCTGTATTTATATTATGATTAATGTAACACCTACATTGTAAGCTTTTGAGGACCTTTTTTTTTTTCTTTTTAAGCAGAACTCGGGCACCTATTGCTAAGATTCCTGAATGCAGTGGTAAATGAATAATAAATAATAAGATGTCATATTCTTACTGACAGAATCACCTAGATACAATATTTTGTAGGATCCCTCCTAGCTTTCCAAAGAAATCACCCACGCATTCTTTTCTCTGTAATAGGAAAGGTGTTATAACTGTAAAGATAAAACCAAAGAATGGAAACTGGCATAGTAGTGGGTTTTTTTTGTATCAGACTAACTATATGTAGTATATTTCCTCCACATATCAAAAAATAGTATCTAATTCTTGTAAAGCTACCTAATACATTTTTGAAACCTATTTACAGGCCAGGAAGGATTTCCCTCCACAGGAAAAGGGGAGAAGAAGATATCAGAAGAAGGTAGAGACAAGAGAGTTTAAAATGTTTCCTTCCTGCACCTACCAGCCTCAGGTAAGGATACAAACCAAGCACAGTTATGAGACTATTTCAAGTTCCAATTGGTTCCAGAAGCTGATCAACTAGTTGTGGAACTACAACTTATTGCTACACTGTGCAGTAGATGCAAACCAAGGTGAGACCCAGGCTCCTGTTCTCAATTTGCTGGGACCAGGGAAGTGTCCAGAACAGTCAATGCAAGTTTTCTTCCCTCTGAAAGAAGAGTGTGAGCACATGCATAAACAGATGGAGTAAGAAATAATGTATTTGTTCAGGTCTTGCTCCAAAAAGAATTGGGAAAGGTATGAGTTGTTCATTAGACTCAAGAACTTCAAAGCACTACTGAATTCTCTATATTAGGCATATTATGACTCAGGGGGCGGGGAGGTTTGCAACAGATAAACTACAGATAGTACACAGGGAGAAAAGACATTAACTTGCTCTTGTGGAAATAAATAAGCAGTGAAATAGAGTGGAAAAAAGGCTTTTATAAGTGCTGGAAAAAAAACCCTCATGGAGAGGCAAATTACTGCAAAAACTGAAAGAGCAAAATACAGATGACTTTACAGGTAAACATCCTGAAAGGAAGAATGCAATTTTTTGACTTTTAGTGCTAGACTTAAATAGATTCATATATAAACCAGAAAGGTATTAAATATGGTTTCTTAAGAATTTACATGTATGTTCAGCTGCATTATTTTGAATTCTGTACCTGAAAGAGAGAAGATGCTGTCAATATTATAGACCAGAAATACATATACTAGGAAATTCAAAAGTTTGTATTGGAAAACTATTAAATCAGCCAAAGAACAAGCAATTTACACCATCCCTAACATATCACTTATCTAAGACAAATTCCATGACCTCCACTTCCCAGGAGCTGTTGAGTGCTTTAATCCCATAATCATTACTGTTGTTCTCTCAACCATGCTCCTCTGTAACCATGTTGTTCTATATCAGCCTGATTCTGAAAACAGATCACTTCTTTATTTCTTTTGGAAAAGAAAACAAAAAAACCTCCAACCCACTTTACAAACTAATAGTAATGACTCCACTGTCTTTACTACTGTAGTTGCAATTGGTAGACATCTGACTGCAAGGGAAGTTTCTGAAACTTAAGTCAAAACATATCTGTTTTCATGAGTACGAGTACTTTCAAATATTTCTCTTAATTAGAAACAACATGCCTATTTATATGAATGTTGGCTAAATTTTCACTATTTAAATCCCAAAGTTGTTTGACAGCCAATCACACTCATGTAAAGAGAGATATATTATCTAGTACTTACTAATATTACTGCACCCAGTAATGAATGCCACATAAGCTATTGCAGTACAATGTGACAGCTGTTTCTAGCAAAGCTTGGTAGAGCAATGTGACTAGAACGTTTTTGTCAGAGGAGTGTGAGCTAATTTGTAGTTTCCTTCACAGGAAGGAGAAAAGGTTCCTTATTCCTAAAACCTGACCCTGGTGTGCCTTTAGATGCCCTTAAATGCTGAAACATCAAATTGCATCCTGCCTGCCACGAAATCATAGGAAGTTTCAAATGCCTTCTACTTGATTGCAAGCAACAGTAGGGTGCAAGCAACTTAGGAAATTAAGTTTCAGTGTAAACTATGACCTGAAAACTCAGCAGCAACACATAAAAAACCCTGCATTACTTACAGATTCTATGGCTTTTATTAAGAAAACATACAATATTAATGTACTAATGAGCTGTACCTTATCATATTTCAATAAAGGTGTGATTTGGAATAGGCCTTGAACGGTCACAAACTGCAGTGCTTAACAAAACTCACTATTATTTTACTGAGCAAGTCACAATTCTACTATTAGCTTTGGTTGCTACTGAAAACTTGGGATGATATGTTTATATATGTAGTGCATCTCATTATTATTCACAAAGCTGAAGTATACCGTGCTAAGGATTCAAAGTTGAACACAAATAAAGAAAAAATGCATTGTTACAGCAGTATTGAATTCTGTTATGTTACAAATAGTAATTAAAGTTTTTTAGGACATGTAATAAATTAAATATTATAACCTCAATTTTGTATTACCTGTCTTTTCATTGTTCAGATTTGCACTCTAAATGTTATGTTATCATAATTGTTTCTGCTACTGTTCTTGTCTCTACATATACAAAAAAGGAAGGATTAGATTATTAGATTGCCATCATCTGAAGTTGTATATGTTCGTTTAGTTTTTTCAAATCTCCATAATTTAAACTGCAGCCCTTTATAAATACGAAAGAAAAATAGAAATAGCACAATTGAAATTCAAAGGTATGCAATGCTGTAGAAAATTCCTCTATTACAAAATAACATTTGCTACTTAACTTGTATATGCAAAGGAAAATTTTTAATCCAGTATCTTATATATTTTTCCAAACATGTCTACCAAGAATAAAACAGTTCAAAATTTTGCCATTTTTGAGTAACCTTGATTTTAAAAAGTTTAATTTCCTTGCTTAAATGAAAAAAAAAGACATCATCTTCTGCTCAAGGGAGACAGAATTTTGGAAACAGCAATAGGTGCTATTCAGTAGACAAATAAATAAACAGTACTCAAAAGGAAAACGTGCAAACTTAAACTCATTAACAAATACGCTTAAATTGAATGAATCTGAAATACTTATCCAAGTTTCCAGAATCATGCCAATAAGCATTTGCGAAATTGTTTACATACCAGAAACACCATAACCCAAGAAAGATACAGTTAAATATGGAACATCATTCTTCCATATGAATCTGTTTTCTTTTACTAAACAGAAGGTTTTGCCATTTCAGTGACATCTTGCAAAACATGCAACTTAATTGTGAGGTTTTACAGAAAATACAGGACATGTTAGGAGTAAATGGATGCATACTGTGCATTCCCAGGTTTGAATAGAGTTATATTTTCTATGACAGGCTGGAATATCCTGTAGTTAGGGTAGGTTGTTACACCCACATTCTGGAGAGCTACAAGAGGACAAAGAGCAAAGAAGGGACAGAGATGTTAAAGACTGAGAATCCCCCGTATACTTAAGGACAAACTTTACAGTTATTCAACATGTAGGGTGAAAGTCTTCTAAGCTGTCAATATAGAAATCTTTCTGAAAGAGTCATCAGAAGCTTTACAATCAACCTGTAAAAATTTCTCTGGCAACTAACTATTCACAGAAAGGTACTGTTTGGAAAGATGAAACTTCTTTATACATTATCTAGTTTTTACAATATTTCTGAATATTTTTCTGAATATATTCCTTTTTAATGTGCATATGTTCTACAAGCAGTTTGGTGTATTTATTATTCTTATTTTTACTTGCCTTTAATAGCATTGGGTTGTTTTGAAACAGTCACTGGTATCTTCCTCGAGTCTTCTAGATTTTTAACATAAGCTTTGAAAAGTGTACTTGGAAAAAAATCCCCCCCAAAAAAAGAATTTCTGAGAGAAAAAATCAAAATCACTGGAAGCTGAAATGCAATCTTAACTGTGTAAATGATAACAAAATAAATGATACTACGATTTGTGCACACAATAGTCAGAAGTTGTAAAGCTAACCAGAAGGAATAAACTGTAATTAAACATAATTAATCTTACTTGGATTTTGCCTCTTGCAACAACGAAGGGTCATCTGTAGCCAAATACACTCTTTTTTTGTCAACATGCATTCTGCGAGCAAGAAGTTCAAATCGTTCTTCAACATGTACCATATATTCTTCAATGGGATGAAATGCTGCCTCTGTTCCTACTTTGTCTGTCCTTCGGACATGAACACTGGAAAAAGGCAGAAACTAGGAATTCAATTTATAAATACAATACATATTTTAGCAACTGAAATTGTAACTTTAAATTTCATGCCGGTGCTTTTAGAATCCATATTAAATTGAATCCCTACATGAAACAAGGAAGGATTAAAATTCATTGATGTCCATCAAGACACACTGACAACGTGAAGTTAGACATCAGTCTGTTCTTGAAAGCAGTAAAATAATCTTGCAGGGAAGGCAAAGGGTAACTGAAAGAAGAGAATGAAGGTGGTTTGATTATAGCATACAAGATATTCTTTTTGTGCAAAAGGTTAAATTATCCAGTGTAGTTATTTAATGCTTGATCGATACAGTTCAAAACCAAAACAGGAATATTTACATCATGGGTATATTAGGACACCAACTACAATGCAGACTTTGAATGAAGGTAGTTAAAAATGCATCTTCCCCATCTGCTTGAAACCTAACAAGTCTTCAGATCTGCCAGCGGTGAAATGGCCTATCAACTCAATGGTCAAAAGCCAACTAACATTTGGACAGAACTATTGCATACTCCTACAAAAAGAAAGATTAAGGATTGAAGGGCAATTCTGGAAAAGGAATCAATATCTGCAGCAGCAAAATTTTTCACATTACATGACAGTAAAACCTTTCTTCCACAAGCTGCTCTTTATTGCTTTCCTTCCTTCTCCTCATACAGACCTTTCCAATTCTTAGTTACTGCTAAGAAACAACAACAGTGAAAACATCAGCAGGAAAGGGAAAGGCACATACCATGTTCAGGTGCAGCCAACAATAAAATTAGTTGTGGATTAGTTGTGGTATGTGAAATGTAGGCTTAGCCTTTTTTCCTCAAGTGTAAAAGCTATAGGCACTTGAAAAGAAGACCCAGACAGAAAAGTGCCTGGAATACAAGCTGCAAGGCTTGAATGAAATTCTAGGTTACATTTCTAGATATGGAAGGACATATAAAGACAGCTTCTGTTGAGCCGCCTTTTATATATCTGTCCAACAGACAAGTATGCTGAGGAAGTACTTGTAATCAACCTGTACTATGCACAGTTAAAAAAGAATAGCTTCATCTAGAAAGCACACTCTCTCCCCACAAAATGCTTGAGGCTCTTGGATAGCCATCATAAAACCATTTGACGTGAACAGGAATCACTATACACACATATTAAAGCACAGACAATTAAAAAGAAAACTAAATACCCACCCGATCACTGGATGTTTGAAACCAAGTTTCTTTGTGGCTTCCTCTATTTCTTTTTCTAACCAAGGCTGTGGACGAATCAAGTATTTGACAAACTGCGAGACCCACCACACTGCAGGATCCCCATGTACGCGAATTAGCCTATCAGCCAGGTCTTCAGGGATAGCCAACGGTAAATAAGGTGGCCGTGGGTGTAAGCTGTCAACAATGGGAAGTTCCACCACCTGAACATCTTTATCATTAGCCTCACCTGTTTTAAAATACATACTAGGATGAGTCAAATAGTTTAATTTATTAATAAGCTTTTACCATTGGTAACATCCCAAATATACCAGTTAAACAGCATCTTCAACTTCAAAAAGACTACCTAACCCTTACTCTACTTTTTCAAAATAGCATTAAAAAAATCATAAAACCCATAGTTTCAGACTAGATTTATGTACAAACTGTATCTAACAATCCACTCCAGTAGAACAAAGTTGATGGTCCTTAAATTCTTAGCAGCTGGTAGTTAAAAAAAATACAAAAAGGGTTCCTGTTTATATATTCAGACCTTTTTATATACAATGACATCATTAATGTGTGCTAAGGCTTACTTGGACAGACTTGTTATCTAAAATGCTTAAAATTCAGTTACTTGTTTAAAAATAAACAAAGCAGTATTTTAAGGCACGAGATATTGTTAAAAAAATAACTATACAGCCCTGCTGTTCTTGAATACATTTTATTGCAGTAAATCTCAGCACTTCAGACATCATTAGAACCCCTGAATTAACTACTCTACTGACAGAAGGGGAGAAAGGACAGAGAGAGAGACAATTCCTGTCTCAAAGTACTTAAACTATGAAGAAAACTGGCAAATTAAATAGATCAAGGAAAACAGCCAAGTACTATACAAGCATGTGATTAACATGCAGGTAAGAATCCGTTATCTTTTAAATACTAATTAAAGACAAGTATACAGATCTTTTATATGGGACTTTCATTCAAGGCTCAACAGCCACTAAATGTTTTTTAAGAGGTTTTACAAATTACACATAACTGTCTACATAATTAATAATTCAAAGCTATTTTCAAAGTCTGAAATAAATTATTATGCATGAAAACATAAGACAAAGCATTACATTACATTTTTGAAACAGTGAACATTTCAGGTATGATTTCTAGTGTGTTCATTTCCTCCAAAAGAATATTTTTATTGTCTGCAGTGTTTACTGGCAGAGATGGCCAGTTGTCTGTTTAGTGCTCATCAGCCAGGAAAGACAACTGTTTTAAATGTAAGCAAACTCCTATAAATGTTGATGACCAAATAAACATAATGGATGGGAAAAAAAAAAATCAATTCAGTGCAAGGTTAATGAGTCTTATTTTAAGAACAGTTAAAAATCCATAAGGATAGAACACTTCTGCATGCAGGAAAAAGCATTTCAGTATATTTGTGATAAAGTCCTAGAAATATGACAATTGCATGATTAAGTCATACATTGCCAGAATGCTACATTAACACCAGTGAGCCTACCAAAACTAGTCAAAATTCAGCAGTAACTCTGAGATATGGTTATTTAAATAAGGAATGTTTGTTATGATCTGGTATATTTTCAAATATTTTTTAATAGATTTGGAAACTGTCTTCACAGATGTATCTATATGTCAGTAATTCATCACTGTGCTGTATAACACCACTATAAAGAAATCTTTTAGAAGAATTTCCCTTATAATATGTACTGCAGGTATGGATGATATGTTTTAATTCAAGAAGCCAATTCATATTTTTACCATCTAGTATATCGCACTTACAGGAAAAGATTTAGTAAAAGTTCATAAATTCAGTAAAAATACTGAGCATTTAGAGTTTTCTTATAAGATGATGGATAATATTTTATCAGTATGTCTTCAGAAAGCTGCAATAAAGAAAAGCAGCCTGAAGCCAGGCAAGTGCTAAATCTGGTGCAGATGTGAAGCCAGAAGTCTAGACAAGAAAAGTTTAGCTTGAGGATGGTATGGAAGTATGCTTTAGGTTCCATCCTTTTTACCCTTTCCCGCTCAATTGTGAGTGAGGGAAGGAACGGGGTGGCAAAAGAAGCAATCTTAGTCAAGAGAAGAAAGAAAAGACTCCGATCTTTAAGTTCGAGAAGGAAATTCACTGCAACTCTTTTAAGAAGGATAAGCAGAGTTGCTAAGGTGAATACAAAAAGGTGAATTTTTATTTAAGTATGGTATCACTGACAACTTTTTAAACTTCACTCTATCATTTAAAAAATGTGTTGCTGTGTAAGGAGAGCCATTTGGAAAGTTTTGCTATTAACAGAGGTGACTGAGCAATCTGACCTATAATTTGGCATCCTGACCCTGAAAATCACCCTATACATTATTCCATAGTATTCAAAGGATAAGAGTGTGCTTCTAAAAATTTCCACTGGCTGTCTTAACATTTTGAAGAAACTGAGATTGGCCAGCAATAACTAGGAAAGCTCTCAACATATGGTAAACTAGATTAAAATATACCAAAATCACAAGAATACTGAAGAGGATTGCGGGGCGGGGGGAGAAAACCCACTAGATTTCAGCTTTCAACTGTATGCAAAAGGTTGTTTGAATAGTAATAAAGTTGCAAAAGAGATGCTGTGAATCAAAATCAGAAACAATCAAAATTGTTTCATTAAGGAAAAATAAACAATTTTATTGTGCAAAATTAACTACTAGGTCAAGTATTAATGACTGCACTTTGAGATATGGAAAACTACATTTTGAGAAGGAACTGAAAATATCATACGGTAATTTCACAGAGAAGTTTAAGAGTTCCTTACTTTGTAAAACTACACAATATGAGACCCAAAAAGGGAACTATCACTGAAAGTATGAGTAACAAATGGAAAGTCATAAAATGAAATATTCACAAATACAGATCAAAGAATGTGTTAATATTATAATTAGAAACTTTCAAATCATTACAGAAGGTCCTCATGCTTCAGGACTTTTGTCAGTTGACAAAATAATTCTGACATACAGAGTGTTAAGATAATGCATGTAATTGTTTTTTTAAAAAAATAATCAAACTATCAATATGGCCATCACTCCTTTACACAATGTTCTATTTTATTAATAGTTTACATAAAATTAAAGCAGGCAAGGTGTCTAAAGTCTACTTAGAAAAAGCTAGTCTTCACTCACTTATAAAAGTATGAGATGGAAGATGCAGTAAAAGGAAACCTTACAGCAACTGTTTGCTTTTGTCCTGGACAAGCAGTGAAAAGTAACTCTTAAGTAACCTGAAGGATTAAACAACACTCTGCAACAGCCATTTAGGCAAGTGACAGCTTTCTTATCCTACAGATCTTTTTTTTTTCTTCTTCTTCTTTTTTTTTTTTTTCCAGTGCTCATTGAAAGATTCGTAATAGGCAACAATCTTGTCTATTTTCCACAGGCATAGTTTAAAAACCTTGCATGGAGATTTTATATATCAGGATATTGGCTTAGTTTACTCAGAAAAAAGTTGCAATCAAAATCAGTAATACAGTAGATAACCAAAACTCAGTGAGATTGATAGGGAAGCATATACATTACAAAACATTAAGTCACATTCTTGATTGATAAGAAATGTAGCTCTTCAACTGAACATACTGCAGTTGGGTTACAAATACAGAATTATCTTTTTATCCACACATTTCTTCATTTTTAAGCTATGTATTTCCTAAATTTTAAAAGACTTCAGTTCTTCCATTTTCCAGCAGTATTTTGATAAATAATAGACAAACCATAACAGGTAATAATCCATACTACTGCTCATATCTTTTTCTCATGCTGGTAGTTCAAATTACAGTATCAACATGTCAGTCAGGTCCCATTTGTTGCTCAGTGCAGGTCCAACTTTGACATTTGATCACAGAATCATAGAATTATTTAGGTTGGAAGATACCTCTAGAGTTGTTACAGGTCATTGATATTTCAGCAATACTTCAAGCTACTTTTCCCAATGTGATTTATTTTGCTTTAACAGTTGCCAAAGTTTGCATCTATAATTCTATTTTTAGCTTGTTTAATTTTCATACAATTCCAGGTGCTATTTCTCAGTTTGGATTAACCTGAATAATGTCCTCCAAAGTTCTGCAACTTAATCCATTTTTTCTTCACTGAGTAATCAAAAGATCAAGTGGTTTTTGTAACAGTCATAAAGTACTACAATATTGGTAACACTCGCTCTTTTATTGTAACATCATACTCTGGAGGAAAATCATGAACTTGTAAAGAAATTGATTTTTATTTAGATGCCAGTTGCACCACCTAGATCTTATTTATCACCTTTTTTTGGATATGTTCATCACTAATAGATCAGTAACACAGTTTCAATTTCCAGGAGTCCCACTGATTACTTTTTAAATACTGAAATGAGCTCTGTGTGTTACAAAAAGCATTTTCCCTGCAGTATCCCAATGTACCTTAATCACTTTAAAGCTCACAAGACTTACATAAATTTTTGTGATTTGGCATAATCTTACTGCCTGTTTACTTTTCAAATTTAATCTTTGTCCTCATAATATAAAGCACATTTAGAAACTTTTGCTATTTGTATCTTTCATATCAACTTCTTTGAAGCCTGAAAAATGTTGGTTTCACTCAAAATGACCTTTGGAATTTTGTCGTTTTACCTTACCTTACTTCCTGCCACCTGAACATTGGCTCAGAGGTGCATTTGGATGGCCATTTTTGTTGGGTGCTTGTTACTTTACACAGCAAAATGTCAGCCTCGCTTCAAGTAACAATCAGTACTATGAGTTAACGTTAACTGAAAACCTGTTTGAGTGCTTTATTCATCTTCCTATTATTTCAAAATTCATCATCTAATTTCAAAGTATTCTTTCAAGAAGTCCTTAAAAGCCAAGGAACATGGTGCTAAGGACATTCCTGTTGTGTAAATAGAACTTCAATTTAATTTCAGTTTGTGTTGCTAGAAACACCACTGAATAAACTAAAATAAAAATGGAATAGCTTCATTGCTTTTCTATTTTTATAATATAGACTTATTTCGGCTGATATTGACTTGTATAGATTAATCACAGCTCTACTTAACTAAGCTCTACAACCTGAAAGACTTCCTGCCCATTTGAAACCTCACCCCAACTGAGTGAATGGTTCTAAATTCAATCACCAAGATATATCAGAGTGCTAGGAATGCTGTTAGATGAGCATAGGATATGGTGAGAGGGACTGTGCTGAATTCTCACAAGGGCTCCATATTGTCTGCTGGCTTCTGTTATGTATTGCAAAGACAGTGGGTTCATCGTTCATCAACTTCAATGATATTTTAACCATTTTCTTTGCAAAGCAGAGAAAATAAGAAATGAAAACTATGCAAAATTCTGGTGTGTTATGCTATTAAGAATTGTCAACTAGTTCAGAAGAAAGAAGTATGCTTTTATCTGTTCTGTGCTGCAGACTACATCTCCCACAACCATCTTTTGGGAATTATTAGAGTCACCTAGTAAGGACTTTATGCCATAGTTGAAGTATAAAATGGAATTTAAATGAGATAACTAATCCTATTTTTCTTTTAAAGTAGTCAATGTAAAATATAACTTGTGTATCTAAGTGTTTTTTCTGTAAGATTTTGCTTTGTACATTTTTAATACAAAGTTTTTGAACTTGGTTTCTGATTTCTTTCTCACTAGTGTTCCACTTACTAACTCTTTTAATCATCTTTTACCTAATCAAACATTTTAAGGCAGGCATTTAATAAATTTGGTGCAACTCAGTTTTAAAGAAACTGAAAATACAGTTTTTTTTTTTTTTTTTTTTTTTTTTCTCCAGGTTTTATATGCCATAGGGGTAGTGTTGTCCCATTTGTCATCCCAAGAGGCTGACTCTGGATAACTTCAGGAGGGAATAAACCAAAATGTTTTCAAACATCGCAACACGTCTTCTATTATGTTGCTCAACCCAGTACCCCCAAGCCTTTTTTCCTGTATCCCTTCCTTTCTTGCATAACTCTGGCAACTACCCTCACATACTGCCATGTCTCTTAGCACTCTCTGTACTGCTTGCCTGTTGGAAAGTGACATCAGTGATCAGTCAGCCACTGCTTCTCATTTGCTAATAAGCCTGAATATTGACTTCAGCGGCTGGATACACATACCCAGGCTATCTATTTTGAGGGCTTCTGAGAGATCTTAAGAGGATCTCTTTCTTCCAGTCAAATATGGCCAAAATTCATCCAATATTCAGAACTTGTACTAAGTTAGGATTAAAAAAAAAAAAGGAGCAGACAGAAAGAGACAGCATGACAAAACCTTTGCTTTCACAAGAAACTTGGCTAAAAAAATTCTCTGCCAAAGATACTATTTTATCAGCTCTCCCCCAAAAAATAAAGTTTTCATGGAAGTCTTATTTCTGCTCCAGCAAAAATCCTAACTTTCAGAGCTCCTGAACTACCAACATGTCTTTGTAACACAAATTCCACTGACTTTAATAGTATTTATTTTCCTATGTCATTCTGGTTCTTATAAAATCATACCAATGATCAAAACCACAACATAAACAGTGCTCTTACTGTCCTAATAAGTAATGAGGTTTCAGCGTTATCCTTCTTGGACCTAATGAAAGCATGAACTGAGCGTATCGATTTCTGCATTTGAAATAGCTATGTCTCTAAAAAAATGAAAGCAGCAGCATCCACTGCTGCCTTTAGGGCCTCTATTCCCTTTTTAGTCAGCTCAGGTGAGCTGCATTATAAAGACCTATCTTTCTGTTTCACTCTATAGAAAACTTCTCATCACTTAAATATTAGAAGCTTTTTATGGCCATTGCCATGTCACTTAGGGAGAACATTAAAAAGTAAAGATTTTTCCCTGCCTCAATTGTTTAGATAGCCAGCAGGAAAGTTTACAGATGAAGTGTATGATTGCACAAATTGACTTCACGTAACTGTCAGTGAAGGCATTTTCAGCAGACTGTCAAACTAAGTAGAAATCAAGAAGCTTACTAGTAATTTATTTTTCCTTTTATCTTTATGTATTCCAACTGCTTTTGAACAATGCCCCATTTCATCTAAACAGCCTATATGAAAGGGAGACCTGTCTAAAAAGAGCTCCAGCTCCCTGGCTACCGGAAAAGATCATAAAATGTATTTGCAAAGGCAAATATACTTTTATAAATGCAACGGCAGTTTGCCACATTATCCAGGTTTAGTCATTCATGCAAACAGTAGTCAGAGTTGATGATTTTAAAGTAAGATCTCACATAAGAATAGCTGAAGTAACTTAGGAAAATATATATTAAAGATCTTTACAGCAATAGTGAAGAAAAATTGATTTTAGCTTTAATTTGAAACAATTCCAGTGAAGCTTATTCTCTATTTCAGCCCAATGTTAATTACTACATACCTGAAAATACTTCCAGATACTCACTTTGAATATTAGGTTGCCTTTTCTTGAATAGAAGATAAATAGCTTACTTTTATAATAATCCTTTAACAGTCACAGGGACTGATCTCTGGCATGCATATGCTAACTGGACATACGTATGAGCCTGTAACAAGCATGTATAAACATGGGAAAAACAAGACAACCTCAAGACAGTATTTTAGGGGACCTAAAAGTTTTCAACAGGTCACAAGAATGGAGCAGATGAATGAATTCTCATGAGAATAAGAATATTCAGAGTTGGCTGCCCAGGCCTCTAGGGGAGAAGGGCTCCCAGTTTAGACATTTACTGTCTTTTTGAGCTAGCGGTTTACAACTTGAGCTCCCAATATTGTCTTGTTCTAATTTGAACACTTGGAAGACTCTTCTTTCAATCAATTAGTAAAAACACCTTCATATGCAAGTCCAAATGGAATACCACCCTCGAGGTGCACATAGACAAAAAGACATTTTAGTTAGCCATAAATAAAACAGTGGAAATAAAACTGCTACGCTGTTGGAAATTCACAGCAGTGAGGCACACTTTGCCTTAACAGCGCATCTGAAAGAAACTGAAACAGGGATGCATTCTACTTCGTACGGGCTACTAACATAAAAGGGGGAAAACCAAGAGCGTAATCCTGCAATAATGGTAAGGGAAATTTTTCTGGTCTTCAGTCATAACATGTGTGCCCAAGCGGTCTATCATCTGAAGCCAGAAATTTATATTTTCCAAAGAAAATAAGGGGAAACTGTAATGGAAGAATCAATAAAAGACAGTATAATTTGCATATCAATATAAAAGGTTTTCTCCAAAACTTTACAGTAATAAAATATTATTAACTTGTACACTATTAGAAACTTAAAACTGCTACTGTTTCTTAGAGGAGTTAAGGGCGCTTGCAAACAAAATACCTATGTTTTTCAGATTTGTCCCAGGATTTATGTAATAGTAAGGGAAAATAGGTTCTAACGATTTCTCTACAAAATGTATTAGATGGCATCCATGGCCAGGTAATGACAAAAATACGAGATTACAGTAACAATTTTTTTCTTGGAATATCTATTGTTTCATAGGGAATGTTAACAAAATAAATCTGTATCTTCCAAAGTAGGTAGAAAAACAACGCAATAAAATGCAGGTTTTCAAATTTCTTATCTGTTCACAACACTGGGAAGAAATCAGTGGGCTGAGGGTCTAAAGATTGAGAAAGAGAAATATAACATGCAAGAAATTATTTCTGCCTTAAAAGTCTCGGTGGAGCTTTCAGTTATTTCACGTGGTGGAAAAACTGTATTCAGTACACCATCTGCCTACTCAGTTGATTCTTCATGTCTAACAAAATATATAGTAATAGCATCTTTTCAGTATGGCATTCTGAATCTATACAAGGAATAGATCTTGAGTAATTAGCTGACATTTTTAGGTTCTTTTTTATTTATTACTCAAATGCAAAAAGACAAAAACCTTTTAGGATTTGGTGAAGTTATACTGAAATGAATGAAACTTCCAGCCTTGAACTACAGTTTCTCTATACAGAATTAATGGTATCTGCATTAACAGAAAGGATGACTCCGTATTAAATGATACATTACCAAGTATCAGGGTGACAACTCATAGTGCTGGAGGTGCTCTGGGATGCCTTCCACCTAGAAATGGTGGTACCCATTTCAAGATACAGAAAGGGTTTGGATAAAATGTTTTCATGACTTGAATTTGACCCTACAGCTGCCATTTTTTAAGGATTACTTAAAAGTACATAGTACTATTTAACCATAACATTGCTGATATTGTAATAACTAATGTAATGCATTAGAAAGTAATTTGAAACTAGAATGCAGATGACAATGTCCCCAAAATCTGAGAATGTTTCAGTTTGGACTGAAATTTATGCAGCCAAAGAACTCAGATTAACATTTTAAACTTTGTAAAGATTGCTTGAGACACCATATATTACTTCATATAATTATGAGGTAATTTTACTCTCAATTTGCATAATGCTTTCCCTTAATATTAAAAAAAACACTGGTGTTTTTTTTTTCATTTGCACACAAAACACATTTGTATTCTTCCCTAGCGTACACACTACAGTATATTTCAAGTACAGAATGGTTACCTTAAATCCAATAAATGCTAGTATTAGGCCAACTTGTAGTTTTTTGCTTATGGAACGATATTTAAGAGAGTGACAATCAAGCAAAAAAATTTTGCAGTTTGTAATGGAAACTTGGCATTTGTTTACCAATCTATGATTTATCATCCATGATTTAATGCTTGTGAGAAAAGTTTGCAATTAATCACTATGCCATTAGTACTAGTTTTGCTAGTATATTCGAGCAACATCAATCTTTTAGGAAAATGGGAAAGCCATTCTTCAAAAGGTAGTATTTCATACAAACAGCATAAGATACGTGATCAAATATGTGACCAGTTATTGGTACCACTAGAGAGAACAGAGGCAAGAGGTTCCCCCCCCCTTCATTCATTCCTTAGATTTCCAAGTCTACAAAATAACAACAGTGCTTCAAGTTCCCCTAATCAAGAAATGTAGGTAAATAACTCCCTACTATTTTGAAAATAAATATTTCAGTGGACACATCTATTCATTAATAAAAATCCTTTGTTCTAGATTACCTTTAGTCACTTCAACATACTTAAATAATTTTCACTGAACAAAACATTTGCTAGTCTGCTTATAGTGCTGCCCATGCATGGAACTAAAATCAGTCAATCGCATTTTATAGAGACATTTATTCTTAATCTAAATTAACAATGACATAAGGAGAACTCATTGTATAAAATCTCCACAATTTTACTCCCTGAACATTATCAGATAGATTGTGCAATTACACGTATCAAGCATTAAAGAAATATATACATCCTTACTTCTCCTACTGGAAAATTTACTTAACACTGTCTGTATTTAAAAGCAATGCATTCCCCATTTATCTCCTATCCTGCTGAAAAGTGCTACTGACTTAGAAAATAACCTCTAAGAACACCATTCCTTTATCAAGGATATATCTAACGCAATTCCTCATACAATTAAATAAGATCCAATAGTACACTTATTTATACATGATATAAATGGCTTAATCAGAATCAACATTCAGTATTGTGGGCTTGATTGAATATAGTGTGAAAGAGCACACAGATGCATTTTATGAGGAACTTACTAAAATACAAATGGGTTTAGTTCAGTTTGGAACATTTGGGATTGCACAAGTGAACTTTGTGTCACAAATTGTAAAACTATGTTAAGAATATTGCTACTGCAGGAGCCTTCTCTAACTCTTCACAAGTAATTTTCACTTTCGCTAACCAAAATAATTTATTATCATTAGAAATAACCCATCTCACATTCTATCCCATTGCCACATGATATATGAATATGTTGAAGAGTAAAGTTTGCATCAGTCTCTGCTAGTGACTTACTCCTCTAAGCAATATCAATCATTAATTTCTACCCTTTCCCTCTGAAGTTTCTATTAACTCAATTTTATATACATCAGGACCTTCTATTCTGTCTCATGGTAGTTTACATCTGGGGAAGCCTTCTGAAGTGCTTTCTTTAAGTGCAAGATATTAAATGAACTCAAGTCTTCCATACCTACATATTTTTTCCCCTCTTTCAAATATATCTACTAAATTTATGAGACATTATTTCATTCTATAAAACTCCCACTTACTCATCTCCACTACAACATATTTTTCTGTGTAGCCCCTAAATTGATTCTTCATTATTATTTCTGTCAATTATACCAACACAGAGTTTGTGATTTGCTGGAAACCTTTTCAAAAACTGGTGTTCCTCCAGCCACCTTCCATTGTTCTGTAGAACAGCAATTACGAACAAAAGCAATTATAAGCAAATAGTAATTATAAAATGTTTTGTTGTAAAATGTTTTTAATAACACTTGTTTCAGAAAGAGCATCCAAAGTGTCCCCTATGAAGAAAGATTCCAGCATGGGAGCCTCCCTAAGCTCTTGTACAATGAATGTGGATATGAAAGATTTCTATAGTTTGTACTACAGTCTCCTCTTCTTTCAGTGCTCCTTTCATCCCTTGATCATCTGTTGGCCCTTAAGATTTTCTGGCAGGCTTCCTTATTCTGATGTGCTTGAAAAAGGATTTATTATCAGTTTTTTGCCTTTAGCAAGCTTCTCCTGAAAATCTTTTTTGGCCTTCCTTAACACGTTTTCATATGTAATGTGCTAGAAACTGTATTCTTTCTTATTTTTCTCATTTGTAGAAAATTTGTTTGGGGTTGTTTTCTTTTGTGTTTGTTTTGTTTTTCTTTAAATGCCTTTTAACAACAACAAGCAACTCTGTCACAGCTGTCTTTTGGGAAAAAAATAAAAATTGACAGGTGGCATTAGCTCGGTCTAAGTTCTATGTAATCTCCATGCTGCTTGCAAACATTTAGTCCCTTTTTATAAGCAGTCTGACTTCTTATGTAGATCCCTTTTTTAAATGAAATACTGCAGCGGATTGTTTGGATTCTTTTTATTTACTATTCATTATTTATTATTTTAAGTAGATATGGCTATATCTCTGCTGCATGCGTTCTTCTCACATAAATTACTGCAAGTACTGAAACATGCCATAAGTTTCTGATATTCTCTTCTGGCTACACACACATTTCAAATCAGGAATTTCAGCTTCCCATTCTATTTGTAGACTTCTGTTTCTTCTGGCACCTTCCTATCACCCTAGGAGAAAATGTTCCTCCACAACCGCCAGGAGGTGGTTCAGCTCAAGAACTCACCAAACATTGGCTTCGGGTGGTGAGAAATTGTGCTGTTCATCACTTCTTTTGCATATTCTATTATTGTTGTTATCATTATCATCATCTTCCTTTTCCGTTCTATTAAACTGCTTTTATCTCAGCCCACAAGTTTTACTTCTTTTTCTTTCCTTTTCGATTCTCTCCCCCATCTCAGTTGGCAGGGTGGGGGCGGCAGGAAATGAGCAAACAACTGTGTGGTTGTTTTAGCTGCTGTCTGGGTTAATCCATGGCAGAGTCAAAAAAAAAAATAATTGCGTGGTGTTGTAACTGTAGTACAGGTTACAACAACTGAAGAGAGTATCTATAATATAAAAAAACACTACCTTTTAATATTTTCTTTTTTGATGAATGTATTGTATTTTTGAAATTCTTACTATGTTCATATGTAAATAACTGCTACAAAAATATCTTCCCAGCAGTGGTAAGAAATTCACACCGCAGAAGCATCTTGGTATATGTTTTTCAGTTTTTAGAGTCTTGCGCATTTTTTAAATGCCACAATGTTTTAACAGATGGAAATGTATATAAAACTGACAAAGCAAATAATACAATATAAAAGACAAGTTGAGTAACACCAAGTTAATTAAGAATTGTTAAGGAGATAACTAATACTGCATGCTGATACTCACAGCATTTAAGTTAATGTGACATTATCCAGACATTTTCTGACTGTGACACTTCTATTCCTTTCGCCTCTAGTCCCTCCAAACTGAAAGTCCTTCTGAAGATTTTTTTATTCTCAGATGTCTGAACAGAATGATGCTGTTCTTTTTCAAAACCCGCTTCTGTATTTTACTACTTGATCCTACTTCCCACCAGATATAACAATTACTTTCACAAGTACCTTCATTTCTGTGCTATGTCTGCAATGAATGCCAGGCTACTAAAGAGCAGGATGGTATTGTAACTATGAATAATTTTGCTCTATTCTATATTTTAAAATTAAGCTACAAGTTAAATGTCTTCATGTGGATTTCACTAGATATATAATTACTCACCCTAATAGTATCTTCTGCTGGGTCTATCTTATTGGTCCTAATTCCAATTGCAAGATTTTACAGTTCGTAATAATATCTCCCTGAAAATTACCTACTGCAACAAAGCTTATAGGAGCTTCTGTAACAGAAACAATAATTAGAGACACCATTTTCCAGTTTTCAAAGAGTGACATATATTATAAAAATGCAGATACGGCAATAACTGATATATTCTTAAGATGAAGTCTAAATACTTTTTTTCTGATTTCGGACACCTACATTTCATAACAAGCAAAAAGCTATAGCAAGAATTTAAAAATAATTAAAAAGAAATAATTTGCATTTGCACTACAATTTCACTTATTTTAGGTCTAAAGGAAGCCTGGACTCCACTTTTGCTGCAATGGAGAGATGATCTATATGATTAAATCCTTTTTAAGGACAAAGGGGGAAAAACAGGAATATATTTCACAGTTTTCTTTTTGTTACACATGGACGTTGGCACTGAGTTCAATTACATTACCAGGTATCTTCTAAAAACAACTTTCTTTACAGTATTCTGAAGATTTTTTACATATATATATATATATATATAAAAATATATGAGATGATAAGTTACCTTACCAGAAATTGTTTGATATGTGAATAGAAGTTAATGAGAATTGGTACATAGCAGGAAAAACCTACAATCTTCTCTGCCCAGGTTTTAAAACAGGATCACAAATGGTCTTTTAAATTACTTGTAAAGCTAGAGTAAAGCATGCTGTTCAGTTTCTCTGAGATCCAGAAAGCACCAACTTATGTTTTACAAAGGATGTAAATTTAATAAAAAGCAACACTAAATACTGACTTGCAATGATAAAATGTGTTGTATGCCTAATTCTTAAAAAAGTGGTAAAACTGAAAAAGACATACAGTACCTTTATCTGTTTTGCTGGTGCTAACATTAGCATAAGCATATGTCAATTTTAAAAAAAAAAGCAAAAAGTAAAGTAATTCCTTTTACTTATGTCTCATGACATACAATTCCTACCCAGAAAGAATGTAATTGCTTTTGGAATACACTGAAATCTTTGCCTCATTACCCTCTGTGTGATTCTAAATTCATCTCTATCAGTTTCATTTTTATTTCTGAATATTATATACCCAGAATATTTTTGACTCAAAGACTTCTAATCAGAAGAGAATTTCAAAATGTTCCAAAAGATCTTATCTTTAAAATTTATTTTTAACCATTAGAAAATATCTTTTTCCAGAATTTATAATCAAGATCAGCTGGTGAAATGAATTTGACTTCCATTTGTCTCTAAGACTTTGCTGCTTTTATTCCACTAACAGTTTTGTTCATAAAGTTAAGCACTGATCTGATATTTGAAAGTGAAAAAGGTTTGCTGTGTGCTCAAAGACAACATCTAACTCTTTAGTTACACCTTGTGTTTCTTTTCACAGATTGACTCACCTTGCTCAAAAAAGTAAAATACACATTTCAAAAAAAAAGGTGTCAACTTATTTTTCCTTTTGTTTTTCTTCTGTTCCAATCTCTTTAGCAACAGCAGCTAAAGGCCTGTTCAAAGTAAAGGACTCTACCTGTGCTCATCCAAGGCACAGCTACTTGCTTGCTGATGCCCCTGTTCAGCCTTCCTCATCCTAGCCTGTTTACTGAACACAGCTTCAACCGGGCCATTGAAACCACAATAACCTTCTATGTCACATACGCAAAATATTAAAAGATCAAAAGGGAGATAATCCACGGTTTTCAAGAACACATACAATCTTGATGAAATGAAGATTTACTGATGGAGAATCTACCATATCATCTGAATAAATTATTACAGTAGTCAGCCAATGTTTCTGCAAAAAACAGACCTTATTTCCAATCTCAATTCTCCAGCCACATGATTTTGTCTAAAAGCAGAATATTTTCCCGTACAGAAATGCTGGCAGGACCAGCTTTTTAATCTCACTTCATTTTAAACTGAATTATGTTCTTTAATCTCTTACTGAAAAGCAGATTTTTCTTGCCTTGAATCAGTGTAGTTTTTTCTGAGAATCCTTTCATATTTATCAATATCCATTCTGAAGGCCAGATAACAAAACTAGACAGTGTGCTGCAGCCTGGAAGTTCTGCAAGGCTAAAATAACTTCCTGCTACCATTTAATAGCCCTCCACTTAGACATAAGGATCACACTTTGCTCTCTTAGACTCAGGACCTACCTCATTAGAATTCTAACGTCCTTTCTAAATATTTTTTCATGCTTACACACACAAACATCTTCATATAGACCATCTTACAAAGCACCTTCACAACAAAAAAAGAATAATCTATGTAATAACTGCAGCTTGATTTCAAGATTAACACAACTGAAAATAGATTGCTTTCTGCTCTGTTCTCTCAAATCACCGTTCCCCAGTATGCATCATAGTAATGTAAATTTGCTTGAATTAAAATGTAAATAATGAAAGTTAGTATATAAAAAAGATATTAAGAACTAGAGATAGAAATGGATCAATTTTTTTCTACAAGATTTTATAAAGAAGAGTGAAGTATGGGAGCAAAATATAATTCATACAATTGTATGCAAGTTAAAGGGGTTTTTTAGGCGAATACTAAATATTCATCTGATTTATGTAAAAAACCCTACTGTCAAGGAAGACCTAGTTCATTAAATGAAACTTTTTTATTTATTGCAATTAATTCTGCAGAACTTTTTAGGGTTTGAGTTTGCAATTTTTATTTAGTCCTTTTGATTACTCTTGCCTGATAATAAATTAAAAATTAATTTTGGGTACCCACAGTATCCTCTTTCTTGAATTATACATATAAACATATTAGTTAATTCATATTTTAAGATTATATTTCAACAAATACTTAAAAGCTGGCACGACCGCCAAATTAAGAGCTCTGCCATTTTTTCCCCTCTGGGTACACCCCTGCCTTAAAAGCATTCATTTGTCAAACCATGGCTAGAGGCAGCAAAGGCAATATTCAAATGTAACTGTAGGAAACTTTGTTTCAGGTTTCCTTTTTAAAGTTATCTTTCATCTTTTCAGTTTGTAGGCTTTATGGGAAGGACCACATACTGTTATTTAAAACATGGAGATGACTTCTTTACCTCCACATCCTTTCATTCTCCATCATGTAATGCAGATATAACTTCTAATCATATATTAATCTGTCCTTTCTCTTAATCTGTTTTCTTTTCCATTTAGTATATGGTTCCATTTTATTTAGTTAGTTATTTTATAGCCTTCTTTCAATGCATTGTTGGGGAATGCCACTAGGACATCATAAATCAGCAAGTAAAAAATGATGAAAAGAGGCCTACCGTGTTTTAACATGTTGCAATGATAACAGATCATTATGACATGGATATTAAAAATATTCATACTCAATATAACTATTTTAAAGAAAACTAATCAAAAATTTAATGACAAATACATCTTCCCAAGTTCTCTATTTTGGCTCTTATTAGTAGGAACTCATACGTGCTTCTTGTAACAATTCTTACCTAAATTATTCATAGTTTGGCCATAAATATCAAGGAAAAATGAACTGCAAGTTAAGTCACAATTACAGGCAAGATATAATTTTAAAGTTGAAAAGAACATGCATACAACCATCTCCTATTTTTTTTTCTTTAGAATGACAGTATGAAAGTGTTTGAGTGAAATTAAGGAAAAATTATTCCACGGTATAACTGCTGTATTTGCAAAAACCTGCAAATGAATTCTCAATATTTTAACATATTTAAGCTAGAAAAACTGAACTTGACTTGTAGGATTACCATGTCAAATGCAAAGAACAATTCCTGCCAGAGATGACAAGGGATGAGATGACCCCTAATTCTCCATACAGATAAGAACATGCCTTACTAATCTTTCACTATCGGACTAATGTCAGCTTGCTTATTAAAATTCACCCAACTTCCCAAATTCTAAAACCTTGCTAATTTCTTCTGAAATGGACAAGCTTAGCTTTTATGCAGTTAGGAGACAACTGGACCAGTAATATGTTATATATGTGTGTATATATATATTCTCAGCTCATATAAGCCTCTTAACTCTTTGTAGAACAGATTACTATCTAAATTGTTTTGCTAAATATAGACTTCAGAAACTTCAAAACTTTTTGTTGCTAATACAAGTAAAATAAAAGTGTCAAGTAGAGGCACTTTAATTAAAAAGAAGATAAATGTACAGATTTAAACAATTTTGTCATAAAGCACTATTTACTAAATTATTATTCTATGCAGTGAAAGTAATTCTTAAGATTTTTTTACTTTTTGGCCTATTTCTGTAATTTACACTGATATCTTCTTGTAAGTATTCACTGTATGAATGGTTTTGACACAATTAAACCCCAACTTTTATTAAAAACTCATATACATAGCATAGTAAGTACGATGTAAGGTAAACATTTTGTTTATGAGAAATGGAAATTTATACATGTCAATGTATTGTTATACATTTATTTTGAAAATCTAGAAGATCCCATGTTGATTTCAGAAGTTGTAGTGGAAAAAAAATTAAAGGTACAATTTTGCAGACAGTTTTTTTTAATTACAGTTAAGAATTTCACACTTACTTGTCCCTGTTAAGGTACAGAGAATAAAATAAAAAAGAAATCAAAATCTATATAAATTTATATAAAAGACCTGAAAAACATATAGAAATCTTCAGCAAGACAGAATGTCTTTCAAATTTACAGGCAATTAAGTATCCATTGAAGATTCTTACTGAAGCCACACTGAAGCTAGTAAAAGAGATCAACTGTCAGTATCATAGTTCCTCAGTGATCATGCAATGGCAGAAAATTGGAATTTAAACACAGTTTACAGTGTGGCTAGCCAATACACTAACCATAGAAGATTGCCTTTCATAGCTGAATGTCCTCTGTCTCTAGAACATCAAAACTCAAATTAGTGGCATTCATTCATCTTAAAAAAACGTCATCACATCAAGGTATTTCATGCGTTCAGTCTTCAAACTATTCATCCTGATCTAGAAATTAATTTAAAAAAACCTGACACTGTAGGGAGCTAAAAGGAAACAATATTTGTACTTTCATCAGCAAGAGCCCATATTGCAGGAAATCATGATCTATTTTAACAGATTTTCATGAAATTATATAGTCTTTTTAAGCCATGTGTGCCTAAGCGCTCCAGAACACTGGTTTGCAGCTTATTATGCTAAATGCAAGGCTCACAAAATTGCCTGCAACTAAATTCTGGAGTCACATAGAGCAGTCTGCCCAGAACCATGCCCAGATGGCAGTTTCACTTGCTAACTTTGCTGAACATGAATAAAACTTCAGCTGAAGTTTTCAATGTCAGTTTTCCATTTCTACTTATTTTAGAAAACATTCAACCATTTCTAAGAATTAATTTGCAAAAAATTTCAGAAAAACCACTCGAATTTTCAAAGAAAGGTTTTGTAGCATCTTGGAGCTTTGAAGAACAGATGTTATTTCAATGTGCAAATGTTGTTTCAATGCATAAACACACAAGTATGTTTACACACCGATCTGTGAATAGGATTTCATAAATCTGAAAAATTTAATTTGAGATTTCTAACACATATCTATCATATCTGAACTTTCTAAGAAGCTACAAACAGCTAATTGCAGGAATATGTTGAAGTAGAAAAATATCTGTAAAACCTTTTCCACAGAGACAACAGTAGAAACTGTGAGATCTGGTTAACACACACATACAGTGTGTTGGATCAAGGAAATTTCTGCAAAGTTTAATTCCTGTCATGACTGGACTCAAACAGGCCCTGGGCTGAATTGTCCACTGCATAGGCAATTCTGCTTTCTCTACATATCGTCCAGGGTACTCTTCCTCGCTAAATCGCTAATCAGCCAGATAACACAGATCTTTAAGCACTATTGGATCCAACTTGACTACGAAATGTTACCGATTCTCGGGGGGGGGAAAAGAACACAAATGAAACAAACAAAACAATATACTCCTCTCAAAAAAAACCCAACAAACCCCAGTATACAACACAACTCCCAAGAATTTTCAGTAGGAAGTAAAATAACGGTAAAGCAATCATTCCAAGTAGCACAATTGTTGAAAATACAGATACTTCCACTATATGTAACTAGAAACCCCTGTTTCTGCCTATAATAGGCTTGAGGATTTAAATAGTTTAAGAAACTATGAGAGGCACAACCACTATGGAATGACAACTGAAACCTGAGACACTTGTCAGAACAGACAAAACCTGTCTGGAAGTAGCTATGGGACTGGCCACGTTCCATCATTTCAAAGACAGAAAGACAGATGAAGTGAAGGAATGAACATCTATATTTTTCTTCTCCTCTCAGCATTGATGTTAATTTCCAAGCTCAGTGACTACTTCAGAGTGCTCCTGAAGCACAATGTAACCCTGTACCTGTCAGAAATGAAGGAAGTGGGATACTTATTGTGAGACTAGGGTACAAGGTACAATCTCTAATGACTTGGAGATTTGGCCATTCTTACTTGCATCTAACTTGACACACCATCCAAAATCTGTGTATCAGGAGTAGCCAACAGAAGATGAAGAACGAAGACGGTGGGGGAGAAACCAGTTTCTGTCAACCCAGAACTGAAAAGCTCTGCTTGCCAATCCAAACAGACAAACTGTATATTGCCTCTGTGGCATTGGGATAGTACAGTCTGCAAAAGTCATGCTGTAGCTCCTGTAGTTCTAATAAGAGAACTGTACGCTAAAATACCATCCCATCAGTTCACTGTCTTTTATTGTGAGTGTAGTCTACCCAATCACCTATTGAAAATCCCTACAATTTTTTTAAATGTCCCAATAAAATCCAAGTCACTACTGTTGCTGCCAGATACATCCTTCAGGACATACTGGAAAGAAATTCTTGAGTATGTAGGCACAACTAACATAACTAATAAAAAGTATCAGTCCTTGTTATCTGTCCTTAAGCAGAGAGTTACCGAGCCAAAATTCCTTTTTGGGATAAGATTAATGTATCACATGCTAACAATCAAAATTTCCATCAGTGCTGATAAATAAAACAGCTAAAGCCTGAAAAGTGGCACAGCATCTCCCTTACTGTTTCCCACTCTCAATGTTTTTTTCCATAGCTTAGCCCCTTCTCTAGCCTTTGGTAGCTTATTTATACATCTAGCAATTATTATCTGGACTACAATTGTCAATAATACAAAATATTACTAAAATTAACATTCCACCCCTCTCTAACACAATTGTTTAATTATGTTTTTTTCCAAGAATCTTCTTTTATCAATGAAGACATCTTATTAAATTTACCTAGTCTTGGGTAAGAACAGTCTAGTGTATTTTTTGGATCAATTTTCCCTGCATTTATTGTAACATGTATAAACTCCCACTGTAGTACTAGTTACAGACTTAGAAAAAATTAAGTATGCCTAACCAAAGAGCCAATAAAACCTATGTTTTAAAAAGATGACAATTTTTCACATAAAAAATTACCTGTGTAGAAATTTAATTTAAAAAGAATTCTTCCTGGTATTTATCATAAACTGAGAGCAAAAAGTTAGCATATTGCCAGCCATCTCCAGTTGTGCTGTATACCTAATCAATTTTGACAAATAGATGAAAGATGTTTTGAATACATAGAAAAAATTATAAAATCATGCAGATGTTAATAACTCTTCAAGAATCCCATTAAAATGAATGCTGCTTACTTTGAGACAAAGTTATCTGATCCTGCAAACATGAATGCCCATATAGTTATTCTAGCAAAATTGTTCAGCCTCGTGTAAGACCGGATCAACTTACTACTCTACAAATAAAAAGGGATTTAACATTGCCACTGTTTTTACACCCTGAATTTCGAATCAGTTCAGTTTACATTAAAAATTATTTCAATTATTTCATTATTTTTGTTGAATGACTATTGGATACCATTTTGTTTGTATTTCTTTTGCTTTATATTTGAAACATGCTTTATTGTTTTAAAGTTTACCAACAATAGCCTCTATTTAATACTCTCTTCCCACAAAAAAAAAGGATTCATATCTGGAACATAACACAGTGGCAGACTGCTGAAGGATTACAAAAGTTTTGTGTTAAAAAATCTCTACCAAACCACAGGTTTCTTAATAAGAATATATTTTTTTTAATACAATGAAAAAATAAGATTTAAAAGATGCTTATGCATACAATTGCAGTCATAGTTATTACACTCCACATAACATTAAAGAAGGAGGTATCAATATAGTTCTACATTAAAGGAGCTGCAAAAAACAAGGAGAAATTATTTGAGTCACTAAGTCTTACCTGACCAGTGTCCAGTGGTGGTACCTGATCTGTCAGTACATGTCTCGCTTACAGGCCTAAATACAGTCTCCCAGCCACCGGTAGCGTAGCGCCAATTCTGAGACTCCAAAATGAGTGTTCGCTGAGTGCCATAAGCGATCATGAAGCAGTAGACTACATGATGAAGTTGACAACCATAGCCACAGCCTTTGTTGATATTACACACAAGTTTCTTAGCTTTGCTGCAATCCTTCGGGTTCTGTAAGTATGGATGAAAAAGTGAAGCTGAAGAGAAGATATACACAGAGGCATACTTTTTTTCTGAAAAACTGACAAATGTCATCAATCACAAAAGCCATCCTGCTATAATACATCTCACATTAAAATGGATGAGTAAGCTTCAGCTCCATGAAAATTTTATGTGAATTCTTCACTGTGAACATGAGTAGTTATTGAACATACTTCACTATCCTAATGTAAAATAGAATACCGTCAAGATTTTAAATTACTTTCTCATTTGTAAATCTGTCAGAATAAGCTAACATTTGGACTCAGACTTCACATTTCATCAGCATGATTCTCAGTGTTGGAATGCTTTTTCCTTTGGCATTTTTCCAAGTTTGTTAGCTTTCTTTCAATGAGCATGCATGTCACCCAACAAAAGAAAATTTCCACCTGTCTACACTATACAGAAGAGAACAAATGTTTATTAAATGGCTGCTTCCCGGACTAACTGACCACAATACAGAATATAAAACACATACCTGAGCAGACTGATAAAAGACAGTATTTTAATCCGCAGGCACTCTCAATAAAATAACATACTACCACAATCCAAGAAACAATAACAAAGGAGGTAAACATCTACATGATGTGAATGCTATGTTTAAAAGTACAAACTAATGAATATTTTTAGCTATGTGGACAACACAACAACATAATCCACACATTTTTTCTTTCTGTAAAATATAATACTTTGCTGTACACATATACTTGCATGTATCCAGACATACTTCTGCATTCCAAAAAGGTTTTTTATAAAATCTCTAGGATGACAAGTTAGTTTTCAGTTAAGCTGCAAGAAGACTGATACCTGAGCATCAATATAAATTTTGTTCCCCTCACATCTAAACAACTTTAAATAAAATTTCTGTAAATTTGCAACAAATCAGGTCTTTCCAAAAAACAACAGTCACCATCTGGAGAACTGAGATCTCTCCATCAAGTGATCTTAAAGATAATCCGAATATTCTGAGTCTTACAATACTTAAAAACATTTTTAATTTCTTCATTCAGTTGTGTAAAGGAGGGGAGAATAGTTCTGGAAAAACAAACAGACAAACCAAAGCCTGCAATGTGTGTTACATCAGCATTTGATTTTTTTTTTTTTTTCCATTTTAAGGAAATCTGATTCAAAGCCGAACTAGCTATGAAAAACAATACATTAGATAAAATTTCCATTCCTAATTTTTGTTCCTCAGCACAGTACTCTTGCTATCACAAATCTGATGGATAACTTGAGAATAAATCTAACAGGTATCTTTGAGACTGGAACCTATCTACTTCCCACAGTCTTTTAGGAGAGAGAGATGGGTTTTCTAGTTTTATGTGCAAGTCCGCAAAGAAAAAATTCCATGAAAAAATACCTCTTCCCTAAATCTACAGACATATTTACACCATGCAATGAAGTGCAATGATAGCAAGTGCAAGTAGAATAATTTTCTACTGTTAACTGTTATTGTGTAGAAAAGACTTAAGCTCAAAAACCAAAGACAATAGCCTATATTGTTATGTTGCTATTCTTTTAACTGAAATACTAGGCTAATAAAAAAATATAAGAAGTTTCTTTCTGTCATTTAGAAAGTTGTCAGAGGCAGACATAAATGTTCAGCTGTAGAAGTTGAAAATTTGTATTTTGTTTTTAACTGTTTTACTTCTAATTTTTGAAAGATGTGTGTAGATGTTTTAACTGCTACTTACGAATAATAATTCATACTTTATACAGAGTATCGTAGAATAGTTTTAATACCATTGTATAACATACTATAACTTGATTGTAAAAAGAACTACTATGTCCAGAAGTAAACCATAAGCAAAATGTACTTCTCAAAAAGTAGTACCCACAAGTCTGTCACAAGATATCAATTGGATTAGGCAGAATTTTATTTAATTTACTTTTAAATTTTATTTATGATCACAGATGTAGTTTTTTCTGGATTTTATCATAGAATCATAGAATGGTTTGAGTTGGAAGGGACCTCAAAGATCATCTAGTTCCAACCTCCCTGCCATGGGCAGGGACACCCTCCACTAGACCAGGTTTCCCAAAGCCCCATCCTGGCCTTGAACACTTCCAGGGATGGGACATCCACAACCTCTCTGGGCAACCTGATTTTGCAATATACTTTTGTTGAGGCATGTAAAAAATCTGGATTTTAAAGAAAGCATGCAAAAAGGAACAATAGTTACATTAGAGATGTCAACAGGGCCATAAATCATGTTATTAAGACTGTCTTCCCATTTTTTTCCACATAGCAAAAAATCTTACTGAAAATAACTTTTCTGTAACTACTTTGAAAGTGATAATCTCTGAGAATTTTAAGAAAATACCAATATGCAGTGTTTTCTACACTTTCTATTACTGTCAAATGCCTGTGTCCTTTTGAAAATGAAAGCATTCAATTGATGACATATTTGAAGTTGTGTAAACTTTAATAAGGTGTGCCCTTCTAACGTTCTTACATGCAAATGCAAGTTTCATATTATAGCTTATTAACAATATTATGGAAATCGACTAGGAATCACATAAAGAAACATAACTGGATAGCGTGATTGCTTACCATATAAATATAATGCATTTACTTGGGTTTTACCATTACTTGGAGAGTTAACCAGAAAGTATATATATTAATATTAGTTTGTTGCTTAAACAGAAAGCTAGTTAAGCTAATTTCTTTATGATCATAGTTTTTAAGTGGAGATATTTAGATATATTACAGTTTCAACTGGGATTTCCTGAATAAGGTAGAATTAATAACCATCAAGACGGAGTAAAATTTAATTACAATCTCATTGCATACATCAGAATAGCTTGTGTGTTCGCAAAACTACCAACCAAAGCAACCTATAAAGTTCTTGAGTTGATAAAGGATAACAACAGACAATTTCAAATCCAGTGATGACTGACAGAAGATTTCTCCTCCTGGCATAAAGTCACAGAAAAGGGATTATATATCTCTGATTTGAATGAGCAGTACACTCTGTTCTCATCCCTAACTACACTGCTCATCACAGACTCTTACATCTAATTGAATTGTCTACATAATCAAGTGAGGGATGGAAGAGACCTCCAGGGTTGTCAAACCCTGTAACGTAACAGCCATACAATTGCATTAAAAAACAAACAATCAAAACCCATACAAAAACCCAAACACAAAACCCCACAATTGCCCAACCACACACACAAAACATACTTCAATATGTAGAAGATTAGATTATCAAGCCATGCCAGAATTTACACCTTTTATTTTTTCTCAGCATTACTTACATGAACAGTGCAACTGAAAATATTAACAATTTTTCAGGACTGTAAAATTGTTAAAATTATGTATTTCTGTGGAAAAGAATGTTACATGTCACCTAAAACAAAAGTGGATTTTTAAATACGGCAAAATGGATTTGGTGGTCTTTCATCACCAATAACATGGGTATTCACTGTTGCTCTCACAAAATTCAGGGTTTCCACTAAATTAATACATTTAAACTCTTACCCAAATAAAGGCAATATGCCATTGCTTCCTACTTGTAAGCACTGGAAGACAGCAGCTCCTTCTTCCCTTAAGAAGTTTTACAGTCCTTTAGGTTGCAAATGACCTATCCTGCCTAGGCTATAAGGAATGTAGTAATCCAAGTTTTCTCTGCCAGAAATGTATCATCTCCCTAACTCTTCTGTAATACTTGACAACCTTTGTAATGAGGTATGCAGGCCATATGAGTGTAGCCGAGTTACAGAAGTCTGGCTAACATCTCCTTTACTAATGGAGCTGGGAAATCACCTATTACACTGCAGACCTACAAAACTGCATTAGTAATGAGAGAAATAGTAGTCTTTAGTCTTAGATTTAATTAACAGTCATTGGTTTGTCTGTTTGAAGGAATATCCTTGAATGGCTTCTTTTGAATAACTGACTTGGGTAGCTACTTGATCTTTGTAAGACGTATTTAAAATTGTTTTCCTGCATCCATTTAAAAACTATTTTAACTGAGACATACCAAACAGGAACCATTAGCCTTTAAATAAAATTATTTAAGTTATTTTTAGTATCCCTGGTTCACCAAAGGAATGCTGCCACTATATATCTTTACAAGAAGACTGAAGCACATTCTGTGCTATTATGATTGCCCCAAATATGCAAGCCTTGTTAAATTCAATCTTAAACTTAATTCTGCAAAAGCAGCACAGTACAACTCTTGTATTGAAGTATGTCTTCTTCAGAAGACATTCTTCATTCTTCATTCCCTACTCAACTTCTCCAGGGTACTCAAGATTTTGTAGAACTCTGTGTACCACATCCCATTCTCAGTTATCTTAGTAGACTGAAATCTTCATCTATTTAGTCTTCACTCTCAGCGATACCAGGTTCATGTATTTGTTCATCCACATTATTTTCCTCTTCAGGTTTTCTTGTTTTGTTATATCCTTTCTGATACTAAGGGACTAGAAGTGCACAGTCTATCCTTGATGCAGATGCATTGATAAATACTGTTGAGCATTGAAATGACATTTTCACAGAATTGTCTGGGGTAAATCCAAGATCTTGTTACTCAATGGTATTAGTCAACTGTATATGTGTATGTGCATTAAAGACTGTCTTCCCTCACTCAAAATTCAGCGCAGATGACTGTAATCTATAATTTCAATATCCAGTCAAAGATAACATCACTGGAGTACAAGCTAATAGCGTAAAATTCCTCTGCAACTGGTAGTGTCAAGCTGTTTAGCACAAAATTTGCAGAATATTGATGATATTAAAGCCAGATATGTTAAATAAATTGTTTTAAATGCAACTTTTCTTGGTGTTAATTTTCTATCTTTAATTAAAACAAAAACAACAAAAAGAAGACACTGAAATTCTGGAAGTGGTAAAATAAATCATTATAGTCTTGTAAAAAATCTGAAAACCTGGAAAAAGTTTTGAGGGAAAATTATAGCTATGGTGGGAAATATCCACTACTGACTGAGTATTTATTTTTCCCCTAAACAAACAGCAATATTTTAAATGGAACCATCAACATGAATGGTGAGAACAGACTATATCTCTGTTCACATAATTCTACATATTAAATGAAAGAATCAATAGATATAATGCTCTCTAGCACATTATTTGTACCATGAGTTCATTTTTGTTTCTTATTCGTATTGAGTGACTGAGTACTCTTGAGTAAAACGAAAACACACTCCACTAACTCCATAAACTGCTGAAAGATAATGAAACACCACAGTATTTTCTTAATGTAATGTGTGGCTCCAAACTTACGGTTTGTGGTATTTTTACATTCAGATTACTAGCATAAAACAATAGTAACAAAAATTAAATAAAATTAAAGTTGTTAGAAATATGATAATTTGAAACATATAAACATAGGCAAAATCTATAGTAGTAAATCAAATGCACCTGAAACTTATTCTAGCTGCACAGAAAAGACTGCATCCATGCTATTAAACTTTCTAAAACTCTTAAAACAGGGTAGCAACAAACAGATTTATGAAAGCATCTTGTGCTAAGTCTCAAATACAGCCAAAGAATTGTTTGGGAGAAAACTACTTGATGTGAGTCAAAAGCATGCCAGGAACTGTTCTAACAATTGAACAGTATAGAATATTATGTTCCAGTGACTGGGAACATTCCCTGTCACTGTTTGACTAGAGTAAAAATAGTCTTAGGACTATTTCCAGGTCTCCATCTTCCACTTCTCTCAGTGCTCAAAGACCCTTCTCTAGGGCTCTTGGTTAGCCTGTTCACAGAGTCAGCAGGATCAGATGGGAAAGATGTCAGAAGTGCTGTTTCAATGCCTCACCATCTTCCACTGTTTTCAAGTGTGCAGTCAGCCAGCAAAACACATGACAACCTGGCAAAAATAAACTCTGCTGCTTAACATACATTTTACTATAAGAGAAATGACTGTGGCTTCTTGAAGTTAAAAAAGTTTATATAAATGTACTCTTACCTACTGAATTGAGACAGATTTGAGCGGAGCAGGCAAGCAGTCTGCTACAAATTACAAAGTTGCCTCATAAATACAGTATGATGTTCATTAACAAAAGTGTTCTTTTTAATATTTTCAATAAATATTTTATTCCTTAATGCTACACAGTCTGCTAGAGGAGACAGTCACACCCAAATTCTGTGGAAAATTCAATTTTTTGAGAGAATGATGTCAAGGAAAGGTGTTTCTCATCCTAGTTATCACAAATGTAATTCACATCATCTTCTG
Source organism: Aramus guarauna (assembly GCA_013400195.1). Lineage (NCBI taxonomy): Eukaryota > Metazoa > Chordata > Aves > Gruiformes > Aramidae > Aramus > Aramus guarauna. Next base: position 822,184 of record VXBL01003725.1, read on the forward strand.
TTCCCCTTTCTTTTTGATGCCACTTACATACTTTTCATACCAGCTCCCCTTAATACTTGGGGGCGGGGGGGGAGAAGAGGCAGGGCAGACAGACAACGACCCCCCACAAAAAAACCCCAGAAGTTTCTTCCATCTGCTGGAAGAAAATTATCTTCCTTCTCTAGTCAGAAATATTATGCATTTGATTTGAGAGACAGGAAGCCTTATCTGCCTCTATTGTTAATTCCTCTAGCTTGTATCTATCCTCCTACAATAAACAAGCTTCAGCTCGAGTAAAACACCCCAGCATGCAGATGGATGAACCACACTATGCTCCTCAATCCACTATATAGACATTTTAGATAAAACCTCATATAGATATCAGCAGTGACTATACTTTATGAAGTGGTTATTATCCTCATATCATACTTTCAGATACTGAATTTACTAAGTAACTTAATGAAGAAGACATGTCTCAAGACATATTCGAAAGTTAAATCATTTTTACATTTTCATGTGTGATAGAAACTATTCAGTCCCTTTTTGCACTTTCATAAGGAGTCAGAAAAATTGGCTTGTTGCCTGCTATTTTCTCTTTAATTCTTTTGTTTCACTTTTAAATCTATTTTTCCAAAAATATTAACTTTTTAAATGCTTAGATTCATTCATATGTCTAAGCTTTCTTTTCTAGTGTTACAAGGAAGGAATCAAATCACTGTTCCAGTGCTGTGCAATTAATTCAGCAACTTGGCAAAAATGGGAAAAGAACTGCCAAATTCCAATGAGCTTACGTTACCAAACAGTAAAGATGGTTCAATACGCAGTGAAAGAATCTGTTCACAAAAAAAACATGAATAAGAGCCAGAGATGTGCAACTACAAAAATAAAATAAAAATAAAAATAAATCCACTGATCACTCACTGGATATAATGTCAGTTACAAATATAATCACATTTAAATTTCAATCCACCAAAGATTTGCAAAAGGTAATTCAGAACTGTTAAAATATATGGTAGTAAAATAGAAAGAAAAAGAAAGAAATGCATTTTAAATTACAAAATTTAATGCTGAGAATCCATCAAAAGAGTAACTAAATCTCTCAACAAGTAGGTTTTGGGTTGAATGGGAGGGTGGAGGATTGGGCATAATCCTCCAACTACTGAACAGAGCTCCTGGGGCTTTGTAAGAAATTTTCAGTTCAAGCCACACTTCCAAACCTGAAGTAGGCTAGTTCTAGAAACCTTACTTGACAAAATGTGTTTTAAAGACAGATTCTTTTTTTATTAACTAATTAAATGGCATCATTTTCCAAGACAATTCACGTAATTCTAGAAGTACCAAAACTAATCAAACAAGTTTCCTATGCATTTTTAACTAATGGGTCCTTCCTGTGTGGATTCTTTGGTGACTAAAGAAGGGTAAGGGCAAACTTCAGTCTTCTCTAGTTGATGCACTAAGAGTTTGTTGCCTCTACCTTCCCCACTTATTTCCACAGAAAAATCTGCATTAAGAAAATGTTAAACTGATGATGCTGTAGAAAATAATATAACAAGGTAACAATAACCATCTGCTAGATGCTACATTTTTAGGTCTTACTAGTCTGTCAGTAAACCTGACTCTGACACAGAATCTATTACTTGTTCTGGTCAATGTCTTCCCCTTAGCCATAGATAAACACACGACTGTCATTATCTCCTTTCAATCCTATTGACTGTTAGTGGCACTGATTCATTTATAATTAAATGAGCTCATGTAAGTCAAATGATTGAAGTTTAGCCAAAGTAATAATAGACATAGTTGTGAAGTTTAAGAAAACTAGAAGATATAGCTGAAGTGTGTCAATATTATGAATTCATAATAAATCATTCATAAATCTCGACTACGGATTAGGATTATGCATTAGGATGTCTTAGGAGCTATACTACCAAAGTAAGCCAGTAGCACTTGTGGCCAGTAACACATCTCAGTTAAACTTAAGATATGGCCTCTTTCAACTGTTTGTCTTACCAGTATCTAATCTTGCCTTTATCATTTCAAGATGAGAATATTAAAGTGTGCTATTCCTAGGTCTACTTCTTAAATCTACTCAGAAATGAGAAATGGCATTCATGACATTTTTGTCCTTGAGTAAGTGAATTGTCAGGATTCTATGTATTTGGAGTAAATGCCAGAAAGCTTTCAAATAAACCTAAGGATGCTGAGACTACCACAGGAAAACTGAAGTGCTACGAGGTTTCCCCATTAAAGAAATCATCTCTTTTCTCCCAGAACAGTGCCCATACAGACACATAGCTGAAGTCCTTCAGCTAGTATTCTCCTTCCCCTCAAAAAAAGTAAATGTTGATGTAGAATTTTCTATGAGATTGTTTTCCACTCTGGAATTTACTTTTGCTCTTGCTTCAAATTAGTTTGAATTTATCAACACCAACAGCACACTACAACTGCCACAACATACTACAATTTGTTTCTCATGAGCAAAGTGGAATAACTAGGAAAAGATATATTACATTTGAATTATTGAAGGATACAAGTTTACACTTTTGAAGACTTACAGTTGTGAGGGTACATCACTTTGCGCATATGTAGAGTGCCCAGAACCTTTGTTGTTGTTGTTGTCATTTTGGCATAAATACTTTTATTAAAGATATATATAATTAATTTTAATGGGATGGAAAGAGAGAAGGTTTAATATACCTTAAGAAAGAAAAATTTAAGTGACACATTAAACGACAAAAAATACTGGCAAATCCAGAAACCTCAGAATAAAGTCTTGTAAGCAGCTTTTTTTGCACACATACACAACCCCAACTAAGTAGCATGAATATGGCAAACTATGATTATTATAATTGATGATGTTGTTGAGTACTTAGCAATCTTTCTCACCTGCTTATATTTTTAATATTAAAAGTTAAACAAAATGTTTTGGTTTTTTTTAAAAATTGGAGTAAAAAATATTCTGCTATTAGGAGATGATGCACTTAATCACAAGCTTCCTAAAATAAATAGAACAAAAATATGCACAAAAGGAAAGCTGAAGAAAATAAACTGCTGCCTTCAAAATCATTTACTCACTCTACCTCTTCCAGAATACACAGTACTACACGAGCCCTTGTCTGACTTCTGCTCATTCTCTTCAACCATTTGATAATGAACATCTCTGAAAATAAGGTCTCTGGCTGAAATGCAAGATCCTAGCTTATTAAGTGTTGCTCTAACTACAGGGAACTAGCTAAATGTAGCCTCATTAAATCAAATTTATGGTAATGCCATCCAAATGAAGCAGCAGTCATAACTATTCACAATCATTGAGCTAAATGATTTCCCAGGGACATGTCCCAAAATAATGCAGCTGTCATTGTCTAACTTGTGCAGAAAACTATAGGGTAATTTTTTTTTTTTTTTTTTTTTAAGAACAAAAAATGTAAATATGTTCAAGATAGTTCTTTTTGGCATGGATTTGGGGAGAAAGGGTTGCTGAATTTTTATTTTATTTTATTCCTTAATACAGTTATATTATTAATAGAGGTGCATACGTGTAAATTCAGACCATGAATGGCTTTACATTGCATACTCACAATCAGTTCTGTACTCTTCAAAATCCTGAAACCCACACTATAAAATAAGTCAACTTGACTTCCAAATGTGTAGTCACAGACATATTCCAGTTTTGGGTCATCACTTGCAACAATAAAGACAGGAAATATTTTAATCTGTAGAAGGACTCCAGAAGCTTATGTCTGGCTTACTGGCATGTAGGCAAGTGATTGAATCCTTTTTTTTTTTTTTTTTTTTTTCTCCCCACCCCCAGACAGAAGAATGAGAATAAAAAGGAAAAGAGAGAGGGTAGTAATTGTATATGTGAAAGACCCATCCCAAAGACTGTAACTACTCATGAGAAGGAATATTTTCTGTCTTTGGAGAGTTAGCTATGTTTCCACCCCAACTTTGGGTAATGTTGCACACATTGAGAATTACCATGCCTTGTGGTCTGAATCTTTCATATGAATGATGGTAATAGTATACACCTGGAGGTAAATGATCATCCATAAACCATACTATCTAGGCACTAAACCATACTATCCACAGTTTCTTTCTAGAGTTTAATTTTTCTGATTTTCTTTTTTTTTTTATTTTGGGGGTCTTTTAGCAAACAACCTTCAAAGAAACAAAAGTAGTCATGGAGTAAGGGACTCCATGCTGTCAAAGTGCTGTCAAAGATCAGAATTAGATTATAAAAAGGAGTGACAAATGGCAAATACACAGAGAAATGGCCTCTAGTTATCTTAGTGGCACTAATACTTTCATGGCATGAAACATGGAAGAACCCGTAAAAGGCAAAGACATTAATTAAATGTCTAAGATATTTTAAATTGGTCAAGTCTAAAGAATATTGTCATGAATTCCAGAAGAAACTAACCCAAGTAAGCATGGCTCATGACAAGTGCAATTCTGTATTGATAACTAAATTTAAATTAAGAATAGTGGAAGAAAAAATATTCAAGTTTCAAAATTCAGCTGAATTAAAAATCTTGGGCATAATTTTCAATAGCTCCATAGCAACATGAACTCAAAGGAGACCTATTATTACCTAAGTAATACCTTAGACTGCATAAAAAACAAGATAAGAAAAAACCCCATATTTTGGTGCTATTCTATAAATCAATAGTCTATTGTCATTTGTCACCTAGTGGATGTTCACTTCTAATATCCTGGTTAATATTTAGTGTTAAGAGAAGACATCAGGAATAAAAAATAAAAGGTATTATAAATTCTCAGACATGAAAATGATTGAAAATTTTAGGTATGTTAGCCTAACCTAAAAGACATATAGAATAAACAGTATAATATTATTTGTTCATAAAATACCCAAATAATTTTTAATGTGTTGCTGCATATTTGATAAACCCAAGAATTTAGTGCTGTTTTTTTATGACCTGCACAGTTATAATGCTAAAAATATCCACATTTATCAAAGCTAGAATAAGATTTTTTGGAAAGTACATATCATCATTCTTCAACCTGAACCTCAAAGACAATTACTAAGGAAACACTTGCCCCTTCTGTATAATTTCTAGATCCTTCTGTGTGAAACAGTCACATGGAATTTAATGTGCACCAGTAATATATTTATATGTTTCTAATTTCTATAATCTACCAGTGATGACTTATTAAAAAGAAAAAACAATGCAATTTCCTCTGTAATATAGAAAATACTAGAAGTTAAAAAAAAAAAACCAAAACACAACAACAAAAGAAAGGAGAGAAAAAGGAGGGAAATACTCATTTTCTTATGTGCTTCTCAGTGTTACAGGATGAATCCATAATGATTAAGTTTATATTTTAAATGCATAATTATGAAGAAATGCCCAGTTCTTCCCATGACAGAAGTTTTATTACTGATTCCTTTTTAACAATTTTATACATAAATCAGAAACAAAAAAGGCCCTATATGCTGGAAAATGAGCCAAGTATGTTACAGCCAATTGTCAACTTAATGCCACAACGTTCTGTAAATCACCTGCTCGTGCTCGTCATCAGGTTTCCTTCTCAAGATAATGAGGATAAAGATAGTTCCTGGTTTCATTCTTAATATTGTTTCAACACTTTTTTTTTTAAATGAGAATAAATTACCTCTATAGAGAGAAAGCCCTTTATCATAGACTACACGCATCTAAAAAAATTTTAGGAGGAATTAATTCAGCTCCCAGCTCTTCGTTCAGTAAATTTACTTCAAATTCACTAGAAAACAACATAAGCATTTATTTAATCCTTCAGTTTTGAGCTTCTGTTCTCCTAAATTCCTTTTATTTTTCTTATGTATTGTACATACTTGGAGATCCCAGTCTTAAACTAAGGCCCTGAACACTGTAAAACATACTATAGGAAGACAATTACTGTCCAGAAACGTATGCATGCTTAGATAAGACAACAAATGGATATGGTGAAAGAGGAGAAAAAGGTAGAGAAAGATCATATTTATCAGTGTGAAAAGTAGTTACACCATTGCCAAATAGTGACATCAAAAAATGAACGAATGAGGAACAGTTCTCAAGGAGTTAAAGGAAGACAATAAAGTGATGTCTCCTGCACAATATACAGGGAGTTTTTTGCCACAGAAGGGTGTCTTTTTTATTTAACAAGCAACAAATACATAGCTTGGTCATAGAAGAAAACATACCCATAGCTGAACCGTGAAATGTGAAATAATTAAAAATCTGAGAAATAAATGCAGCTTTTTACATAGAGAAAAGATCTGATGTTATAAGTGACCATACAAAACAGAGCAGTGAGGTGCATAAATGCAAGGAAAAACAAACTAAGTACAAATAAACCAGACAACATCAAACACCTTTTTGCTCACTGTATAAATAGCTGCATGAATTCATACATGAATAAAAGTCCCAAAACCTTCAGAACAAGTTCTGTTTAAAGTTTACAGAATCACACAAGCATATATATTAAAAAGGCTTTATGCATTCACAAATATGAGCATCTATGAGAAGTCTCAACACAACTGTTGAAACAGCCTAGAACTGGACAAAATACTATACAAGCGCTTCAATTTTGCATACTTGTATTTTTTAAAAATGGGCTGCTCATTCAGAAATTCCATACAAGGACTTTCATATTTTTGTTTTTAACAGTGTAAACGTATGTTTGCATTCTGATACTCTAAAGAATCAAAAATACAAACCAGATACTTTTAAAATAAAACAAAGAATCCAAACAGGCAAGTACAGCATCATGAAAACCACAGATACAAATAACAAACAAAACAAACAACAAAAANTTTATCTTGATTCAAAAACTCTACCTGCTTACCTGTAGATAAGTTATTCTCCTCTGTACCAAATCTGTTAGATCTTTGGCCTCTTTTTCTCGCCAGTCTCCTGCTCCATCTGTTTGACTGAGGTAGTACAAGTCGGTCATTATTGACCTGTAAGCAACAATGGAGAACAATCTTAAAAAAATAAGAAACAATCTTAACATTACTAAATTGGAGGATTAGATGAAAACAAAGACAAATTAAACAGATATTTCAATTATAACCTCAAAACCAGTTTCTTCATGCCACCTCCTACCCCACAATTCAAACAGTAGCCAAGAAAGACTGTATCCTCCATTTAACGTATGTTCTATACCCATGAATAATTATAGTATTAAACAGGAGATGAGTTAGAAAAGCTGCCATAAAGCATTTGGTTCTGGAATGTGCTAAAGGAAACAAAAAAGAAAGTTCCATGCTAGATACATTATCCAGTGGCCCCAGATGAAAGTGCAGTAGTGATTCCTACAGTAGCCTTTATTATGCATTGTTACTTTGCCTCCTACAATCATCTCACTATGCTTGTATAGAATATAATATTACAAATGTCTTTAGCACAGGTACAACAGTAATACTTCTATTTTTATTAGCAGAAACTAACTACAGAATATTACTACAAGGTTTAGTAAACTATTTTCTGTGGAATGTAGCTCCTCCTGACTCTGGAAGAAGGAAGCCTTCTGCCTGCTTAGAATGACTGCATGCTATTAATACTCAAATGGGAAAAAAATAAATAAGAAATTTAAAACAGACACATGGCCAAATTACAAGTCTAGACTAAAAATCATGGATTTTGAGGCACTATCAAATATTAAATTGAGGTTATCTAATACACTAGAGACCCTCCTCTTAGGGTTATCACATTTCAGTCAGCAAATAAGAGGATAAAGAACTCTGCGTCGTGAGAAGAAAAATGGTATATAGCATTTATTTTCTGAGATTAGCCCGGAATTTTGTGGAAAAGAGCCCAAACAGTAACACCCAGGAAAAGATATTTTTATATCTATGGGTTTTGGGAGGAAATAGAAAACTAGAGGCAAACTATTACAAATATTTGTAAAAGCATTAATGGCTACTCTACAAGTAGCATGTAACCCAATGTAGAACCAATAGTTTCCAAGTTGGCTTTATAGATTAAAAATATTTAAAATTGCTAAACATTTCTCCATAACAATGCTAACGTTTTAAATTTGAACCACTTTCTTAATTCTTTCATCTGAACTTCAGATATTGCAATTTATTGCCTGAATATCTTGATAAGCCACAATTTTGATCACTAGGAAGAGATGCAACAGAACAGAGGCAGAGAAATTTGGGAGGTGACAAAAAAGAGTGGAAGGGGAAGACAAGCATATTTCCTAAGAATCTTGGAAGTAGTCTTGTCAGTGAAGTAATACAAGACATCGTTGTTGGCAGCACTTGTTAGTACTGGAACCACAAACCTAGTTAGCTAAGGCTATCTCTTGTAAATAAAAGCTTCGTAAGTGAGAGGAGCAGACGACATATCTATTAGGTAACTACTTCCAATGACACAATAAAGCAGCAAATATTGAGATAAATCAAATTGGGACAGAGCTATCTTTATCAGCAGAGTTATCAGACAACCTTCTCTCGCTAATAACTGGATTTATGGATCCATACCTTTCCATTCTTGTACACTCATTCTGTTTTTCATACTCATACTTCTACACAGGATAACAGTGACACTGACTTACTATATCATCTACCACTGCTGTATTAAACATTATACCCAAATTGTTCACCAGCAGTAAAGTTCACCTTCTGTCAATCAATTGGAAGTACCATATTTACATTCTAATCTCAAACTATATAAGCTGGACTTTCTTTTACAAGGTAACTGAGCTTGAAACACCCTACTCTAGCTTTGTATGAAAGATGAAACAATTTAAAATATCATCAGGTAACTAGTTTCGAATCACTAACTTTTAAAGATGCATAATATTTAAAATAACATGCAAACACAGTTTAGGGACAATTAGAAGAGAATTAATGATGCAGTAGATCTAATATAATGAATTATATACAAATAACTGAACAGACAAAGAGTCTGCTTCTCTTAAAGCAGTGTTTTCCAATTTAAGGAAAGTATGACAAGCTAGTAGGCAAATTAAAAAAGGAAACCCATGAATTTTCTTGGGAGTTTAAATACATGTTTCCTCCCAATCAGGATGCAGCCATACTGGATGTTTAAAAAAAAACCCTATAAATTTCAAGTCTAAACATTTTAAAGAAATAATCCTCTACTATCAGTAAAGTAGCTGCACAACCACAGTCACATTTAAATCAATTTTTCAAACGCTGTCTTTCACTGGCCTTAAAAAAGTCTTTTCTGTACTTGTGATCGAAGTAATCAGTATGAAGTCGTTTTACTTTATAGAAATATATTTCTGTAAATTTTGGCAAAAAATAACAGAAAATAAAAAGCCTATCAAAACCGCCCAATGTTTTCCCTCTCAGCACTTAAGTATTTTTTCCTGTTCCTAAGGNCACATTTAAATCAATTTTTCAAACGCTGTCTTTCACTGGCCTTAAAAAAGTCTTTTCTGTACTTGTGATCGAAGTAATCAGTATGAAGTCGTTTTACTTTATAGAAATATATTTCTGTAAATTTTGGCAAAAAATAACAGAAAATAAAAAGCCTATCAAAACCGCCCAATGTTTTCCCTCTCAGCACTTAAGTATTTTTTCCTGTTCCTAAGGAAAAAAACAGTGTTGTCCAAATTTTACTTTTTATATTTTTGGCCATGTTGACTATGACAAAGCAAAGGCAGTAGGTAAGTTTAAATAATCAGTCTTACAGGTGAAATATAATTATTTTCCATAATTTCTGAGCTAAGAGGAATGATGAGAGAGCCTCAGTGACTCAACACTTTAGGGAAAGGTAGCTTTGCTCGGTACAAACCATAAAGGATATCAAATTGTGGGAAATTTTATCAATTCATGTAAATGTTTTCAGAGAGTACCCACAATTGTTTTTTTTTTAAATTACTCTTACAAAACTCTAAAATAAACCAGGAACTGAAAAATTCACAGGTGTTATCACACAGAAATGATTATAGGGTAGTGCAATTTTAACACACGTTCAGTCATGGAGACTTTCTTTGATTGCTCCTGCTACGAAATGTGCATTTTTTAGGTTTATATCTGCTAGGTTCTTTTGAACATGGCAAACCATCATCATGGCTTATTAATACAGATTTAGAAGAGACACAAGCCTGTGTACATTTAAACCTCCTAGAAACTTTACATCAACAAATAAAAACTCAAAGACAAAAATTGTCATATATTCCTTCAAATTCAAAGGAATTAATGTGAAAACATGCCCAAACACCATGGACCAAACCTTGGCCAGCTACCACAAAAGCCCCAATGACAGCTGTTCCCCTGGAGGACAAGGAATGAAACTAATTCAGCCACTTTGCAAACAACATAAAGCCAATACAGGAAACAACCGTGACAACTAGACGATTAATATGTTCTTTTTTGTTAACTCTATATCAAATAGTCTTTCCACTGTTAAGATGAAGTTACTCTCAACAACTCTCTTCCAGCCCAGACAGACTGTGTGGAGGGAAAAAGAGACAGCTCCGTTCCTTCGGAGCTACCGTGCATCCTAAGGGAAAAGAACACCCCAGAGAATGCAGTGCATCACTGGCCAAAGGATGTGCACAAAAGGAGCTGGGAGTTTTCCTGCAACTCATGCAGCAAGTCTGAAAGATTAAAAGGAAGGAAGCAGACAGTCTGACCTCAAAGGTGAAAGAACGAACATCCTCAGCACTAGAAGCAACCAAGAGCAGCATTTTACAATACAAAATAATTTTATTCCCCAAAGCCAATGTTGTAAATACACCAAGAACACAGGCTGAATGAATACTGTAGAAACATTTTTGTATCTGTTTTCTCATGCATTTGCTTTGAATTTCCACATTGTAAAAAAATTGTCAGCATTTTATTTTAATAAAACCTAGTTTCTGGCTGTTCGGTTTTAGCTTAAATGACTTTAGTCTTCTTTGGGGACCTCACCACACAGGAAGGTCTGTACAGATCAACTCTAAGATTCAACACATTCCAGGACATTCTGCTTTTGATAACCGCTATGTCAGTCTAAAGAATACTTATACTGAACAAGAAAAATCTTGAACAAAAAAAGCACATCTGTGATTGTTTGCATCATATACAAACTTCTTCCAGTACCACAGTGGTTTCAGACTTCCACAGTGGGATTCATCTCATAACTTCCAGAGATCTACAAGACAGACTGTTATTATTCAATGCAAAGGAGTATGCATTTCTAGTATAGGTTTCATCTCAAACTGAAGTACAGGGAAGTGTGAAGATAAGGCTGTCAGAAATGCAGAAACTTACAAGTTGGGCTTAATGATGTCTTTGGTGTAGGAAGGAAAGGAATAAGAAAAGGATTCTTCCTGGGAGGCAGGGACATAAAAACCTTCTGGCATCAAACACACAACATTATTCAAGGTTTCACTGTGTCACTTAAGTGATTCTGGCTATATAAACAGAGCAGTAATGTGTGCATAAGCGATTTTGTTCCCATGACTGATACCAGTAAATCTGGCATTAGACTACTTACTCCAGTTTCAGCACAGATAGTTTAAAAGGTACATCAAGAATCAATGACATGAAGTCCAAGAAACTCAAATGGAAATAACTTGTCTGGAGAAAAAATATTTCTGAGTGGAGGTAACTATTGAAACAAACTGTCCAGGGAAGTGGCAGCTTCTCTGTCAGTTGACTGTTTAACTGAAGATCACAAGTCTTTTTGAAAATTCTGCTTCAGCCAAGCACTACTTTTATTTCAGTCAAACATACATAATTGCACTCAGCAGAGAAATAATTGGCTGAAATGTAATGGCCTATTTTATATAGATAATAACTCTCGATAATTGAATAGTCCCTTCTCACTTTAAACTCCATCAATCTCTGACAAACTGGGGTTTGGAACTGTGGAAGATTAAATTACAAAATTTAATGGACTAAATTATTTGCCCACATTAAGAATCAAATTCATATTATTTTTTAAACTATGTTTTAAATAATGTTTACATTCTTTCCAAATAACTGAAAATTCTTACTATGTTTTTCCTTCTACTATGGTATTATTTTTAAAGTCTCATGCTTTACTACTGCTGTTCACACATGCAGATCTCAGCTTTTTGGGAAAGAGATACTTGTTTAAGGTTGTATATTTAGTTAATTCAAATATTGTCTTATGACAGTTTACTAACAAGACACAAACTGCCATTGCAACCCTGTTAGGAATTATAAATTGGGAGTTATAAATATAATAGGCTTATAGACAGATTTTACTGCATTTTTNCACTTAAGTATTTTTTCCTGTTCCTAAGAACAGTGTTGTCCAAATTTTACTTTTTATATTTTTGGCCATGGTGACTATGACAAAGCAAAGGCAGTGGGTAAGTTTAAATAATCAGTCTTACAGGTGAAATATAATTATTTTCCATAATTTCTGAGCTAAGAGGAATGATGAGAGAGCCTCAGTGACTCAACACTTTAGGGAAAGGTAGCTTTGCTCGGTACAAACCATAAAGGATATCAAATTGTGGGAAATTTTATCAATTCATGTAAATGTTTTCAGAGAGTACCCACAATTGTTTTTTTTTTAAATTACTCTTACAAAACTCTAAAATAAACCAGGAACTGAAAAATTCACAGCTGTTATCACACAGAAATGATTATAGGGTAGTGCAATTTTAACACACGTTCAGTCATGGAGACTTTCTTTGATTGCTCCTGCTATGAAATGTGCATTTTTTAGGTTTATATCTGCTAGGTTCTTTTGAACATGGCAAACCATCATCATGGCTTATTAATACAGATTTAGAAGAGACACAAGCTAATACCAAAGCACAAAGTCAGGTTCCGTGTAGAAAGCTAAAAAATAGATGGACTGGTGGTGATCCATGAGGCCAGGATAGCTACGTGCAGACAAAAGATGAGCCTGCACAGGATTATGGAGGCTATTGTGGGTGGCAAAATAGCAGAAAGACAATTTCAAACGGTGGTGTTGCAGATATTTAGTAAGTCAGACTTGGTCTTTCATTGTGTTACTAACCAACAATATAAATTTGTTGTTATTTTTGTTTCATATCATAAATTAAATCTTGGAGCTGCTCTTAAAAGCATTTTGCTTCTGGAAAGCAGGATGGAGTAAAGAATTTGGCTACATATTTCATCTTCATTTGTTTGCCACAAATAAAGTAGGAAGGGCAGGCATTTTTAACACGTTTTTAAAGATCAGTGTAGACATTTATTACAGACATATGACAAAATTACATTTAAACCTCCTAGAAACTTTACATCAACAAATAAAAACTCAAAGACAAAAATTGTCATATATTCCTTCAAATTCAAAGGAATTAATGTGAAAACATGCCCAAACACCATGGACCAAACCTTGGCCAGCTACCACAAAAGCCCCAATGACAGCTGTTCCCCTGGAGGACAAGGAATGAAACTAATTCAGCCACTTTGCAAACAACATAAAGCCAATACAGGAAACAACCGTGACAACTAGACGATTAATATGTTCTTTTTTGTTAACTCTATATCAAATAGTCTTTCCACTGTTAAGATGAAGTTACTCTCAACAACTCTCTTCCAGCCCAGACAGACTGTGTGGAGGGAAAAAGAGACAGCTCCGTTCCTTCGGAGCTACCGTGCATCCTAAGGGAAAAGAACACCCCAGAGAATGCAGTGCATCACTGGCCAAAGGATGTGCACAAAAGGAGCTGGGAGTTTTCCTGCAACTCATGCAGCAAGTCTGAAAGATTAAAAGGAAGGAAGCAGACAGTCTGACCTCAAAGGTGAAAGAACGAACATCCTCAGCACTAGAAGCAACCAAGAGCAGCATTTTACAATACAAAATAATTTTATTCCCCAAAGCCAATGTTGTAAATACACCAAGAACACAGGCTGAATGAATACTGTAGAAACATTTTTGTATCTGTTTTCTCATGCATTTGCTTTGAATTTCCACATTGTAAAAAAATTGTCAGCATTTTATTTTAATAAAACCTAGTTTCTGGCTGTTCGGTTTTAGCTTAAATGACTTTAGTCTTCTTTGGGGACCTCACCACACAGGAAGGTCTGTACAGATCAACTCTAAGATTCAACACATTCCAGGACATTCTGCTTTTGATAACCGCTATGTCAGTCTAAAGAATACTTATACTGAACAAGAAAAATCTTGAACAAAAAAAGCACATCTGTGATTGCTTGCATCATATACAAACTTCTTCCAGTACCACAGTGGTTTCAGACTTCCACAGTGGGATTCATCTCATAACTTCCAGAGATCTACAAGACAGACTTTTATTATTCAATGCAAAGGAGTATGCATTTCTAGTATAGGTTTCATCTCAAACTGAAGTACAGGGAAGTGTGAAGATAAGGCTGTCAGAAATGCAGAAACTTACAAGTTGGGCTTAATGATGTCTTTGGTGTAGGAAGGAAAGGAATAAGAAAAGGATTCTTCCTGGGAGGCAGGGACATAAAAACCTTCTGGCATCAAACACACAACATTATTCAAGGTTTCACTGTGTCACTTAAGTGATTCTGGCTATATAAACAGAGCAGTAATGTGTGCATAAGCGATTTTGTTCCCATGACTGATACCAGTAAATCTGGCATTAGACTACTTACTCCAGTTTCAGCACAGATAGTTTAAAAGGTACATCAAGAATCAATGACATGAAGTCCAAGAAACTCAAATGGAAATAACTTGTCTGGAGAAAAAATATTTCTGAGTGGAGGTAACTATTGAAACAAACTGTCCAGGGAAGTGGCAGCTTCTCTGTCAGTTGACTGTTTAACTGAAGATCACAAGTCTTTTTGAAAATTCTGCTTCAGCCAAGCACTACTTTTATTTCAGTCAAACATACATAATTGCACTCAGCAGAGAAATAATTGGCTGAAATGTAATGGCCTATTTTATATAGATAATAACTCTCGATAATTGAATAGTCCCTTCTCACTTTAAACTCCATCAATCTCTGACAAACTGGGGTTTGGAACTGTGGAAGATTAAATTACAAAATTTAATGGACTAAATTATTTGCCCACATTAAGAATCAAATTCATATTATTTTTTAAACTATGTTTTAAATAATGTTTACATTCTTTCCAAATAACTGAAAATTCTTACTATGTTTTTCCTTCTACTATGGTATTATTTTTAAAGTCTCATGCTTTACTACTGCTGTTCACACATGCAGATCTCAGCTTTTTGGGAAAGAGATACTTGTTTAAGGTTGTATATTTAGTTAATTCAAATATTGTCTTATGACAGTTTACTAACAAGACACAAACTGCCATTGCAACCCTGTTAGGAATTATAAATTGGGAGTTATAAATATAATAGGCTTATAGACAGATTTTACTGCATTTTTAACACTTCTTGTATTAATTTTGTTCAGGATGAAAAAATCTCATACAGAATGCTTTAATATAATACAAAAGGTACTTCAAAAATGGGGAGGCCAGAAGACTAACAACAACTGAAAATATAATTCCAACACATCTTCAAACAACATAATAATGACAGTGTAATTAAAGATCATTTCCATCTGAAATATTCTATTACATTCTAATTACAAAAAGAAGTGATTTTTCAGAACAACAATTAGTCCTGATATTAAGATATTACCCAATTTTAAAGTAATTCCGATCATATAATATCCCAACATAACTTACAATCTGGTATTTCTGTAAGGCACAATCAGATACCTAAAATAAATATTTTAAAGGGTTTTTTAATGGTTTTCTTATATGTGAAAGTGTATATATATGAATATATATATATATGCAAAGATAGATGGATAGATGGATGGATAGATGTGACTGAAAAGCAACAATGGGCATCCAGGATCCCAGTCTTCTGATAAAAGAAAAATTAAAATATGTGACGTTAAAGGGTCATACTCTAAGCTGTAGTGACATAAGCTAGATATATACTTTATGTCCCATGAAATACAAACAATAATTTCATGTTCATGCTTCAGACATAGTATTTTAGCCCACATACCCATAATTTATCCTAAGAGTTTTTTAAGCAGTATATCCAGTATATCAGTAGTTTACTTAACTCAATCCATAATCCTTACAACATATAAATATATATACTCAACTAATACAAGTACCTTTCCTGATGACCCAAATCAGACAGAAATTCATCAATGCGTCTTTGCAGTTCACTTCCTTCTAGATTTTTCAACTTCTTCAATTCACTCTGGAGGAAAAACCAAAGTTCCTTAGCCCCATTTTCAATCCTCCTCCTCAATATTTCATGGTCTTTTCCAAGGCCACCTATTAAAAAAAAAAGAAAAAAAAAAGGAAGGAAAAAAAAGGGGGGGGCAAAGCATAAAAGCATCAGAACTTGTAGCTGAATCATTTGATTTAACAAATTAATACATTTGTGATACTGATACGAAAACTTGTTTTCCAAGTAAAAGAAAACTTATATACCAACCATTTCCTGTCCGCTTCTTATAGTTTTCTATCTGTTCTTTGGCCTTTAAAAGTTGGTCCTCTAAAGCATGTACCTTTCCTGCAGCTGGTCCCTGATCAATGGGACCATCTGGTATCCTAGGATATAGAAAACAAAGAAGTTATATGATTTACAAATATAAATGTTATTTGATAAATCTTTTGCATTAACAATTCAGCTCTCCTCCCATTTTGTTCTACACTCTTTTGCTGATAAGCCTTCTTGGCATTTTCTTAAAGCCAGAAGAAATTAAACATATTAATATAAATAAAGATTTGAAAAACCTCAATCCCATAGGAAAGAAGCCGTGCATAACGCAGCTCCAACACACAGATTCAACCTGGGGTTAAACTGTGCTGTTCACAAGACTTCCACTCATTAACAAGACCTATCCTAGGCTCCACTTGTGAAAGTAGTATTTGCAGCAGCTTAACTCAATTTCTGTGAGAAACTAGAAAACGATGATGATTTGTTGGACTGACTGACACACAGGCAAAGCCCAATTGAGGGACGTGCCTTCAGAAGACTCAGGTTCTGGCTGCTTTTTATATTCACACATGAAGTACAATCTGGTCTTGAATGCTGGCCATATATTCTTAAAGGACCAGAGCTCCAGCACTGGAAATCCACTTTTAAGTTAAGTCTTCCTGCATATTGGCACAAGATATTTCAATGGATTTTCTGGACTCAGAAAAAGATCCTAGCTTCTTAAATGTACCATCATGATAATTCTTTATGACAACTCTGGCATTCTAAACTACTGGTCCACTAAAACAACACTAGAAACTGTTAGCATCCATTTGTGAAATCTCTGCTATGTGAGCAGAGGAGAAGTATGGAAATCTGTATCCTGAAATCTATGAGCCATAAATCACCCCTGAGGGTATTACGAGGTTTGCTCATTATCTCAACTTGAATCCTCATATTAATAAACTGAAATTATTGAAGTATAGAAACTAGATGCTATCTTCTATTAGCCTCACAACTTAAAAATTAATGCAGGGAAAATAAAAAACCCTTTCATCTCTAGTGAAATGACACTTCTGATGGATCCAAGGGTTAAAAATTATTCCACCTTTCGTAAGAGCTGAACCTGAACAGGAAAAAAGGAAGCAGATGTGTAATGAAAAGTCATGAGAACTGTAAAGAATACACAATTCTTGCAGAACATAAAGATGATTCTTCATTCATAATGGAACATGAGCATAAAAATAAAGGGATATTCTCTTCACACACATATACACAGAGTTTCAAGGTACCAGATGGGAAGACCCCTTGCCAGATGAAAGATGCCTCTAGCACAGAGAAAATAGTGGTTAGAGGGAGTATCTTCACCCTAAACCAGAAGTGACACGATTCTAAAGATCCTTCTGAGATGTCATTAGCTTTAATGTCTTTCAGATCTGGATAATTAAATGCCAATAAAAACTTAGGAACTAATGAAAAGTCCATTTTCACTGGAACATTTGAGGGGATAAATACCTAATGTGTGACTCAGAAAGGTATATCACACAAAGCATAGCATTTAAGCCCCTTTTTTCAGAGGGGGGTGGGAAAGATGGAAGAGGAAACTATGCAGCCTGACAGAAATCTGGTAAAAAAATTCTGCACTCTTACAAGTTACCTATTGAAAGGAAATTAGGGATAATTAAATTGTTGCAAAATATTTAGTTGTGTTTTAAATCTACTATGGTAAATAGAAAGGATTTATCAATAAGTGCTTGTATATCTGGGTTTTTATGCATTGAGGGAACAAGCATGACAAAATTGAGGAAAATATGCTAATCTTAAACATGTGCACTCCCTAAATATACTCCCTCTCTATGAAAAATCCATTTGTGAATTTGTTTTCTCAAGAAATGCATAGTATGATACTATACTGAGATACGGGACTGTATTGCCATCTACAAGACAATACAAACCAACCTTTAAAAAGCGTATTGAAACATATTTAAGCTCTTGCACTAGTTTAAAACCACAAGGTTGAAATGTATTTGTGATCTGTCAAGTTGGTATCACAATTTGGATTGTGACAGGACAACTAACCACCAAATTACCAGGAAAAATGGAATGGCTTATCACGTATAAGTCACATTCCCTAAAGGTAGAATTTGTGAAGAACAGTAGGGTAAAAGAATACAAAATCTTCAGACATCCCACACATCCTCTGGACATAAGGGAAGTCTGTTAAAGAAGCAATTACAGAACCCTACAGAAGAATGGTTGTGGATTATATGAAAGAAGCACAGTAATTCTGACCATTTGATATAAATAAGGTTGTAAAAAAGAAAAGTACATGCCATTTAATATGTTTACTGTACGTAAGTTGTTAGATAAAAGGAGCTAGGATGGGGGTGGGAGGCATTCTCCTAAGCTAGTTGTTTGGATGTTTAAAAATTACATCATTTTAGGGTAAAACTAAAATAACTTATTCTTTTTGCAGTTTTGTCTCTACATCTGTTACCTCATCAGACTTGGAACTGCTGTCTTCCTCACTTTCATCCAGTCTCAAAATTAAGGAAAAGGTTCTTCTCTGCAACCAGCACAGCTTGCTTGTTACTGCCCTCTACAAGTACATCAACTGAGTTGGAGATAAGTGTTGGGGAAAAGTGTCTGAATTAAAATCCTTATCTATACTCATGGCATCATCTGTGCAGATAACATCTAGCGCAGAATATCCTAGGAATAACGCATACTTATGAATAAAAATTCCTGTTGAAAAACATATATATAAGTTTTCATACCAAAGTAAGTCCTCACAATTGACTTGTTCCTTAAAATTTAAGGAGTGAGTTTAAAGTAAGTTTATCTAAACTATGATGATTCTAATCAATAAAAAAACATGACAGTAAGCATCTAGAATAGAATATCCTTCACTTATTGCTATGACAACATTGTAACTTAAGTTATAAATACAAAATAAACAAAATCATAATCGCCTTACATGGGCAGCCATGATAATACACCAAATAGTGGTTTTGCTTGAATTATTTTTCTCAGTACTTACAAGGTGTGATCTTTGCATGGTGTTTCCTACCACTTCATAGTAAATATAAATTATATTTCCCATAATGAACTCATATCAAATAAAGATATTACTGCATAACTTTAAACATCAAAAAGATAATGTTGTAGAGATAACCCATTTCTTTGTCCCTTGTTTAGTAATCCAGCTACACTTAAAGAGAGAAAAAAGAATTCTGTGTACATCATCCATATTACTGAGGCCATTTTCTCATCTTCAGGTAACATAGAGGGGCAACAGCAAAGTGGCAATCTCTAATTTGAATCTCTGAATGCAAAAAGAACCACTCAAAAATTAATTGCAGTGACATTCAATTTAGCTGGAAGAACTGCCATACTGGGTAAAGTAATTGTAAAAAAACCTTTTAAACAATCAAAAATTATAAAAAACATCCTAATCTTTTCCTATTTCCCAGGTATTTAAAAGGTCACAGCAGTTTATCAGCCAAAGGAAAAATGTAAGATTTCATACGTTCACACTCAAATATTTTCTCATTTTTTCATTCATGTCTTTCTGAGTTCTTTGCATGGAGCTGGAAGGTTTATAACTAACTACAGCCACATTATGATGGTCTTTTCTTCTTTTGCCTTTTTTTTTCCAAGAAGAAAATTATGTTTAATTATTAATGACCACTAACACACGCAAACAAACAGAAAGAATATAAGTTGTCACTTCACCCTTCTAAGTTAAAACTTCCTCAGTAAATAAAACTGGAAGAAAACACTCAATATTACCTGCAAATAAAGAGCAAGCAGTGCTGATTTATATCCACTGAAGATGTGTCCTTTCCCCTAATTCAGAATTGCACAAAAAGCAATAAAAAGAGCAGAGATTCACACCATATAGTTCAATGATTTTCCTCCCTCACACACTGGCCTGTGCAACAGCCTCAGCTTCAAACTTGAGACACTTTAAATACATGTAATAGAAAAGAGTACTTTCAAATAATATTTAAATTTTTATCAACCCAAAGCTATTCTTGTATCCAAGTCTCTTTTGATGCTTACTACAAGCTTACTGGCCAACAATTGCCCAGAGTAATTGATAGAAGTACTTTAATAGATTTGCTCGTGATTAATTGATCCCGAGTTTGGATTCTATCCCAGCCTCAGAACCAAGTACATTAAAGGAACTATAGTGCTCTTTCAAAAATAAAATCTTACGTCTTCTTTCTGAAGCTACACTCAGAACTACAAGAATGTTGTCTAGAAATATTGGTGTTTGGTTTTATTTGTTTGATTACATTTTGCCCTTTTCCACTCCTTCCTACTTTGTAACACATGATCCTATTCAGGTAAGAAACAGGTTATCGTATTTATTAAAAGAATTGCAGGTTTTACAAAATGTAATGTAAATATACATGGAATGTGATGTATTAGTAATATGAACACATTATGAATATATTCAACAAGATACTCTATTTCCCTGAAAAGAACTCTGAAATTACTGGTTCCTGTACTACCAGGCTTACCTTCCAGGAGAGGATACCACTAATGTACAATAAAAGATAAAAGTGGGACTATCACCCACCAAAGGAGCACATGAACACTATGAACCATTAATGTATTGCAAAAAAGCAAGTCTAGAACATAGATGAATGCATACACACAACTTTTCCAGTTTCCATTTAAGAAAATTAGACATAACTAAAGTAGTAATTTTAAGCAATCCTCCTCCTAAAAGCCCTATATCATCTACAGTGACAGCCTTTAGCAGTCATATCATAATCCTACTAGTAAATAAAATGTTTGGGTAAAACTATATTACAGGCAAACAATGAAACAACATTACATAATACTCTGATTTGATTATTATTCCCTATCGAGTTTCCCTTAAATAACTACAAATATTGTAGTAAAGATTTCCCTTTTTGCTGCAAGACCTACAACATCTGTAATAAGTGTTCTTGAAAGGGGTCTTCCAATTCTACTGGATATAGAACAGTAAAATAATCTATAAAAAACTCAATTTTATTACTATTTTGCACTAATGGGATCTAGGCTGCTTCTAAAATCAACGCAGATTCGCTCACACAATATTGTTTATAAACATAGAATGACTATGGTAACTCTCAAAATCTCATTATACCACAATATTCATGCAAAAAATTTCTAAAACTCAACCAATACAGAATATTTTTAATTCCATTTATCTTCTGCTTCACTTACATCTGTGCCTCTTTACAGTCTCCAAGTAAGGTTTTTACAAAGCATCATATTGGCAAAAGAAAAACTACAGTAACTTCTTACCTAAGGCTTTCCAAATGCACTGTAAAAATAAAGTGGTGCCTGAAGTAATTTCAGGTCATCAGAAGTGCACCATAAAAGTATACTCAGTTCCTAAAGGAATATTTTTATTTCAGGCAATTTTCAAAAAGATGTGACTGTTCCAACTTGCACTATTGTGAAGGTACATATTAAAAAAAAAAAGGGGGGATCTCAAAATAATCTCACCAAAAACCCTTACAAAAATATAAACTATTCTTAACCAATATGGGTAATAAATTACAAATATTAAAAAACATAATTAAAAAATCATACGAATATGATGTAGTTTGTGATATCAAGTATACAGATGTTGAAAGAAGGAGGAAAAAAAAAAGGAAAAAAAAAAACAAAAAACAAACCAATCGACCTCTTACTGCCCTAAAACATTAATTCTATTCCTCACGCATCCTATGTGAAAAGAAGCAAGCAGGGAAAAAATTACAAGATCAAATATGATTTAAGTATCATACAGCAAAAAGGGCTAAGCAAGATTTTATAAAGCTTAGTCACAGATAAGGCATTTCTCAACTTTTGAATGGTTGGTTTTGCATGCACATAAGGTGTGTTTCATAAGGCATGTTTCTGGTTTTCTTTTTTTTTGTTGTTGTTGTCTTTGGGGATGAGGAGCTGCTACACATACTGGCAACAAAAGAGCATTCAAATCTCAGACTGGAAAGATCACTTCTTGTCATTGTATGCTGGCCTTCATGGATGGCTGGATGAAACTAAGCACAGCCCAGCTCCTATTTCCAACCATCCCAGAGGACTGACACTTTCAGTAGGTGAGAAGGAAGTCAGGGAAGTCACAAGAACCCATTATAATGGGAAATGCTAAGCAATTGAAATGTATTGTATTAAAAGGTATTTTACCATATAACTAAGGTCCTTATGTAATTAAATATGAAATACTAGTTTTCTGAACTTCAAAATGGAAATTGTTACAACTTATTAAACTACTGAATTCTTGTAACCATACCTGCTTTCTGTCCCTTCCTCTCTCCCCTACCTAGCTATTCAAATATAGGATCTTGCTGAAGTTTCATCATAGCATCATACTCTACCTTACATCATTTTGTCAACAAAAATATATTAAACATTTTGCCAATGCAGTTGTTATCATACATCCATAAATTGAGTTTAGAAAACTACAGCCAACTCAGTCGTTCGTGGCCATATTATTCAAGGTGAAGATTATATATACACTTAGTGTAGAGGGCTTTTGGGTCAGCAGCATTTCTCCACCTCTGTGCAGCACCACATGAATGCCAAGGTACTTCTTCAGGACTGACGCATTCAGACATTTGTTTTTCAGAACACTGAGCCTAACCTAAGAAGCCTCGTCAGCACACAGCCATATCTACAGAAATCAGGAACAGTGTGCAATGAAAAGAAATTTCAGTAAGGCAAGGAAGTCTAACCAGCCTACCAGATCAAATAGTCCTGACTATGCATGAAAGAGAGAGAATGCACCAGAAGAAACATCAGAACGGGGTTAAGAGGAAAGGTATTTATTTCACTGCTACAGAGTTCGTATGTGTGATTTCATTCAAATGAAGGGGAGAAACAAACCTACCTAAAGATAAGGTAACAAGAACAGGACTACAACCATAAAACACCCAGTCAGGAAAACAAAGAGATTTGTGCAATTCAGTAATTTTTCCTATGACTTATGAAACAAAATAGTAAGGTAAAAAATCCAAAAATGGCATCTACTCCTACAGGGTATTAAAAGACAAGTCCAAAATCAATTTCTCATCACCAAGCAAGAGCCACCCAAGAGACATGATGAAGACTCAACTGGCAGTGCCCCCAGCTCTCCATATTCTACAGGTGATCCTGGCCAGACCACTTCTACACACATGTCCTGGTGCTTCTGAGTATGTGGTTGTGAAAGAGACAGTAAGTGAATTCAGGTCACTTAGAGATTTTAAAAATAAACATCACCCTCCCATTCTGTAAAATCTTTTATTAAGCTTTTCTCTTCTCTAGCTTCCTAAAACACATCAAGCCTCTACTTGTCCTCACGATCCATCAGGACTTCTAGGTTGTGTGTGGTGATGTCCACATACTTATGTCTAACCTGACTTTGGTCCATCCTGCCTACGAAGCTCTCCCTTGCAAGTTCTTGGGAAAGAAGATCCCAGAAGTCTATGTTAAAAGCTGTCTGTCTGAAAAGGTGAAAGAAAACACTTTAAATTGTAGTTTTAACAATCTATAATATAACAAAATAATTATAAAAAGGGAGATGATCTTATTATTTTACAAGTATTGCTAAAAGTTTACCAGCTTTTTAAAAAAAACCAACCATTTAGTTAAAAGAATTCATATAACACAGCAGTCGACTGCAGCTTATCTTCAGCAAGTCCACATTTACCTTCAATAAGCTATAGAAATGTTTTCAGCACTTTTAAAACAAGCTCTTCCAGTTACAGCACATAGAAGTGTAGAAAAGTCACTAGCTGTTCTAATTGGTTTGATCATCATAATAATTGCACTTGTTTGAAGTTAGCAGTGAGAAGTTAAATCACCTACAGAACTCTGTTATCCTGACAGTAACACTTGGACACCATTAAATAATGACTATATTAGACCAAAACTAAATGTATGTTATTTGTTTAAAGGTTTTTGCAATATTTTTAGTTACTTGTAGCACTGACTAAAACACTTCTCTATATTATTAGATGTTAAACGTGAATTTACAAAAAAATAGCCGAACAAAACAACGCACTCTTTAAATTTAACTTTGGATATTTCATATAACCATTTTCTGAAAAGTTTTAATTAGTTTTAGATCCTACCTGAGTGACTCTGCCATCCGCCTTAAGTCTTCATTTTGTTGCTTTAAACGTTCAAGTTTAGCAAGTATCTTGGATAATTCACGACTAGAGTGATCTGGATGCTCACTGTCTCGTACCAGGTGTCCACCAATATAAAAGAGTAAAGTTCCCCAAGCAAAGAGGATTAGCATAATCCAACGCCAGGAACCAGTCCATGGCCGCATTTTCAGAAGTTCAATTCACTCCAGAACTGCTTCTGCTCACAAAATAACAAACATTTTAAGTCCTTAGCCTGTACAAAAGTGGACAATTCAGTTCCTCTGCTTCACCACATTGTACCAGAGAAAAATTATTCTCAGTGTTTATCTTATTGCAACTCCTTAGAGAAGATCCTTATGGGGCTGTACACAGAAAGGATTAATTTCGCATCATTCTTGTTCTATATTCTGTGAAAAGAATAAAAAAAAAATAATCTGAAATTATAATTTTGACATACAACAATATATTGGATTGCAATTAAGCTAACTGTATTGTCATTAACATTCAGGAATGATGATAGACAATGTTACTACTTTCTATCAAGGAGAAAAAGAAAAAAGCTTTTAACTTTCCACACTAAATATGCTGAGCTCAAGAATAAATCACAAAAATAATATGCAATTAATTCTGAGTTTCAAATGGCCAGAAGAAATGCTGCTTCTTATAAAAGAAATATTTACCAATTCATGTGTCATTTCACACACTGAAACAGTTCAAAAATAATTCTGGGGTAAACTTAATAGTCTCCTTTTCTACTAACAAAGAGCTTTTGTTCAGTTACAAGTTCATCTTCATTTTTTTCACTTTTATGAACTCTCTTCTCCATTTTTATGATGACTCTCATCTGTAACAGAAGAGTTATAACCATTCTAACAATATATTCTACTACTTGCAAGTATATTGGCCTGATAGCAGATGTAATACCAAATAAGCAACTTGCAAGCACTATAAAGAGTATATGCATTAATTTCTAAACAAACAATCCATTGTAAATCTTACTCTTAAATTTATAGCGGCCTCTGAAATGCCCATCTAAAATCAAACCAAGTATTTTATTTCTTGCTTCAAATAGCAAGACAACACTTCTCTCTTTACCATTCCACTGTAAGTGCTAAAACAGATAAGAAGAAACGCTGAACATTGAAGAGGTAGAAAAGAGGGGGATTTCAAGTAGAACTTATGTAGCACTGTTATACTCACACATTTGAAAATCAGGCATGACTTTACAAATATTTTTCTTTTCCTTTAAAACTATCAAACCTGTTTTGCCAAGTGTTATTATTAAAACTATAACAATGCAAAAAATGAGCTAAGGTAATGCCTTCTCTCATCTAAAAACGCTGCACCATTTAAAAAAATGCAAAATCACCTCCACTCATTTTCTACTTCACAAAACATCACTCAATGGCTGTAAGAATCTTCTATCTAGAAGAGAATTTAATATTTAACTGATCAGAAGTCCAAAAATCTTCTGAAGTCTCTCTCACCTCTTCATCTTTCTCTGCAATGTAACATTACTACCTTTTCTAAAAGGCATATATATGCCGGTTTTACTCAATTTCCAAAATAATCCATTTCCTTTGAGATGCTATCCACACCCACCTTCTCCCAAACTATTCTTCTCTGTTTAATCCTTCTTTCGCCTTAACTACTTCTTCATTTAATTTAGGGGTTTTTATTCTGTTCCAACTCATTTCAAGTTTAGAGAAAAGACTTCCCAACTTGCAATAACTTCCAAACTCACCCAGTCATGGAGACATGCCTGGAGCACGCACTTCCAGATATAAAAATTCTAACATAGTATTAAAAATGCTGACAATTTTTCTATAGTTATTTTGCGGAAGGGTTTTTGTTTGTAACATTTTTGAAAGGGGCAGAAAAATTCCACTTAAAACTAGTAAGATGGTACACAAGATAAACTATTTGAAAATTGAATACTACTAATGAAATGCAAAACATATGTAGTGCTTCTCTCAAGCTTTTCTACCTAATGTATCTGTGACACGGTGAGTTATAAGCAGATCAGTTTTCTTTGAAAGTAATGTCAGAATCCCACATGTCATTTTCTGCAGATCTCTAAGAAAACTTTATATAGCTTTTGCTTTAGCTTGGCAAAAGTGTGGGACTGCCTTCAGGAAGACAGTGGGTTTTTTAACAAACTTTACAGATCACATCACAAGGAAAAAGCACCCATATTATATGAAACAGAATAGGCCGTGCCCAACCCATGGAGGATTGTTTCTATAAGCGAAGCCAGCGTAATTACCTGCAGAAATTATTAACATAAAACCCCAATGGACTGAAGTTGGGAAAATGTATTCTTACATCTATACTACCAATCATCCTGAAAATAAATGGTTGACTGTGGCTGCAACATGCTAAGTGAAATCACAAAGTCTATGAAGGCAGAGGAAAGAAAAAATTAATAGTAGACTTCAAATATTCCTCTACTGGTTGGGTAAATATTATGCTGGGAATTGTGATGAGAATAAGCATGCTACAGACATCATAAAATTACTGCTTAAGTTAAAAGCTACTATGAAAAACTATTGACTTAATCATAAGCAGTTTGTAGATCTTAGATAAAAAAGTTTCTGCTGAAGATCACTTTATAACAGTCTGCATAATATACTCAGATATGATCTCCTTCTAGGAGCAACAAAGTAAAAAATTCAGTACAGGTATGATTAATTTCAAGACGAGGAACTATTTTAAAAGAGAAGTGGACCCTATGCCATCTGGAAAGATATCATGGTCTTAATGAAAACAGCAGGTACAGGTAACTATTAAAATTAGCAAAGAAAGTATCTTTTAAAAAGTCACAATCATGATCAAATTATTAGATAGATAAGGCTGTAAATTCTGGTGTTCAAGACCTAAAAATTAATACTAAAACTTTTATCCAAAGATAGCTTACTAGAGACTTTAAGATTAACAAATGATCAGTGTATATAAGAATTGTTTAAAGTACTTTGCAAGGAAAATACTGACTTTCTTTTTTTCAATTCATCAACACAGGAGCTTAAGTAGACTCACAAATCAAATCAGGTACCTTCTTTATAAGAGGAAGCATTGATCTCTTTCAAACAACAGTGTTAGAACACGCTATCAAACAAATCTACAAATTAATACAACAAGTCATCAGGAACAGATTATATTATTCCAACAGTTCTAAAGAAGTTCAAGAACACAATAGTTTAATTATTAACAGTAGTATGTAACTTCTTACTTAAAAGCACCTTGTAGCAAAGGAATGGAAAACTAAAACTGTAAACTGAATTTTTTTACAAGAGCTACAGCAGGGATCCCTGCAACTACAGGCCAAGGAAAAAAAAATTACATTCATGTCAGACAACCTGGCAGAAATAATAATAGTGTGAAACAGGACTGCAGACATAAGGATGAATGTAATCAAAGTAAAAGTGTACTAAGATGGCTTTTGGAAAAAGAACTTGTGCCTCATACATTTAAAGTTCTTTGGAAGACATAAACAAGAGAGAGCCAGTTCTAATTCTTAGGCAGCTGATTAGCCAATGTCAATTTTCAAATGGCATTCAACAAGGTCCTCAAAGACTCACGAACAAAGTTTATCACATGAGTCACCATCCTGTTAAAAGAGAAGAAACTTATAGTAAGACTAGGCAACCAGTTTCTAAGTGGAAAGAATGATAAAGGAACTCACTGGAACTCATGGCAGAGTTCATATAGTTGAATATATTCAGAAATTATTTGGAAAACAAGGTGGAAAGTGAAGTTAAAAGTCTGCATATATAGTACAAAAGGTGACAGCAATAGATTGAAGGACATCAAGACACTGTCTAATGAAGAAATAAAATGAAAGATGAAAAATCAGTTATTGTGTAGAGTTGTGAATAGATGACCTTTGAATCACTATCCCTCAGGAATGGATTTTAGCTGTAACAGGTGATTATATAAAATATCAGCTCAGCATTGGCCAAAAAGCAACCAAGTCCTCCCAGGGTTAAAGACCAACCAACCAAACAAACAAAACAAACCACAAACCCAGGAATCCCCCCAAAAAAAACCTCAGCAGAAGTCATTATGTCACTGCAGAAAAACACTGTGTCAGGACTTTGATTACTTCATATCATTCTGATTTAACCAACTCAAAAAGAAAAGGTAGAAATAGAAATGATACAGAAAGGGGTTAAAAAATTAGCAGAGACACAGAATGGTCTTCAGTAACAAATAGTAGCTAATCAGATTAGTAGAAAGGACAACTCAGGAATTAACATGGCAAATCTATAAAAATCATTAATGGTATAAGAAAGTAAACAGGGTATAATTGTTTGCTGTTACTTCTGGTACAAGAGGATAATGAGTAAAACTTTCTGGTTTGAATAGATTCGAAACAAAAGAAGGTATTTCTGAAGATGTGCAATTCCAGCAGAAAGCTCATTTTGATCGAACACTGTAGGTGTTAAAAGTTTACATTTCAAATGCCATTAGACAATTTCAAGGATGTGGTGGGTTGACCCTGGCTGGAGGCCAGGTGCCTACTGGAGCTGCTCTATCACTCCCCCTCCTTAACTAGACAGGGGAGAAAAAGTATAATGAAAAGCTTGTGGGTTGAGATAAGGACAGGGAGAGATCACTAATTATCATCACAAGCAAAACAGACTGAACTTAGAGAGGAAATTTATCTAATTTATTACTAAGCGAAACAGAGTAGAGGAATGAGAAATAAAACCAAATCTTAAAACACCTCCTCCCACCCCTCCC